>WBMZ01003062.1:14240-182821 GCA_013400975.1 Atrichornis clamosus
AAGGACAGAGCCGAGCTCAGGGGTGCGACCCAAAGGACAGAGCCGAGCTCAGGGGTGAGGCCCAAAGGGCAGAGCCAAGCTCAGGGATGTGACTCAAAGGACAGAGCCAAGCCCGGGGGTGCGACACTGAACCCATCAGACTGACATAAACAGGGGCATCCTCGACATCCACTGCCCTGCCAGCTCGGACTGAGCTCCAGGAGACAAGCCACAGGTGAACAGTTCAAGCAAAGAACCAGAAGGCATAACCAAGGTGGCTGAGCCCTACCCGGCTCATCATGAAGTCAAAGGCACTAGAGTTAGTTGGGGAAAAAGACAGAATATAATGTTCCTGTTAGCACAGTTGAATGAGCTCATGCAGAACATCAAGTATTACAATGATGTTAGTAGGATTTGTGTCCTGCCTTCACTTGTGAAGGTTCATCTGTGAGTGTTCTTTTAGATTATAATATCACTGACTATTTAAGTGGTAAAAACAAGCATAGAGAGGAATGGTCTAAGTAAGCAGGGAAAGTTATGTTGGCATATTACAGTTCAGCTGAAGTTAGCTCCCTAGACTTTTAACTTGGGGAGTAGAGGAGGCATTTTCAACATATGGAAGTGACTTAATGGCTTCATGTTAAGATTCTTGTTTGTCAGCTGAACCAGTCACAAACTGGTCTTTTCAAGCAAAAAAAAAAGAAAGCCATTGTTTCAGGTACTTCTGTTTTTCACTATACTGCATGCAATCTACAAGAAATACTTCTTTTAAATTGTACTTTTTTAGGGCATGTTTTCCATTCATGTAATCTCCCACAGGACCCAAGACCAGGAATAAAAGGAAAAGGTTTCTGTAACCATTATTTCACACTCTTTCAGCTTGTAATAGACAACAAAAATTCAGAGTATCACTATTTCTCTGCTGTCAACCCTTTAAAAGCCAGTGGCACAGGCTGTGCTTCCACCTCAGCTGGTAGTAGACCTACATAAACTGATAGACCAAGGCAAAGGTCTCCATCATTAATCTAAAAGTCACTGGTTGCTGTTAATCTGAAGTAATATAGATTTTGCTATATTTTGAAGCCATCTTGCATAGGCACATTAAGAAATTAAGTTGTTTGAAAGAACTAATCAGAAGATAAACTGCCCACTTAAGCAGAAAGTATATGATCACAGCGCTATTCTCAATGATTTTTTTTCCTAAAGGCCGGAAACTTATAAGGAATTAAAATCTGTGGTGAATAAGCTTTGAATCAGATTTCTCCCCCGCCAAAGAAGTGGACTAGTTAAGGAATGCAGATTGTGAGAGTATTTATCTTGAGCAGAACCTCTGTGGATGACTGTACTTCTTTCAGCTCTTATCACGGAGTTTGTATGATACAAGGCAAATCACTTGACCCAAACTTTCTACGGGTGGTCCTTATAGTTTTCATTTCCTGAGTACTTGAAAACAGCATGGGGCAGATTTTCAGGAGTGCTAATCATTAATTGTTGTAATTGAGATCAGGGATAGGAGCCCTGAGGATCAAATGCTAAAGAGTGCTAAGAGTTCAAGCTGCACACCACCAGCAGATCTAAGGCTGGGCACTGCACCAGTTTAGCCCCACTGTTTTCATAGGAATCCAACACCCCTCAAGGGTTTATGGAGACACATTTATTAAGGTACAGAGAGCACAGATTTTACAAGACCATAGTAGATTACAGAATCATAGAATGGCCTGAGTTGGTAGGGACCTTAAAGACCATCTAGTTTCAACTCCCCTGCCATGGGCAGGGACACTTTCCACTACACCAAGTTCCTCAGAGCCCCATCCAACCTGACTTAAACTCATTCAGGGATGGGGCATCCACAGCTTCTCTGGGTAACTTATTCCAGTGCCTCACCACCCTCACAGAGAAGAATTTCTTCCTAACATCGAATCTAAATCTGCTCTCTTTCAGTCTGAAGCTATTCATTCTTTTGTCCTGTCACTCCAGGATCTTGTAAAAAGTCGTTCTCCATCTTTCTTGTGCACCCCCTTCAGGTACTGGAAGGCCACAATTAGCTCACCCTGAAGCCTTCTTTTCTCCAAGCTGAACAATCCCAGGCTGAACTCTTTCAGCCATTCCTCATAGGAGAGGTGTTCCATCCCTCTAATCTACCTGGTAGCTTCCTCTGGACTCACTCCAACAGATCCGTGTCCTTCCTGTGCTGGGACCCCAGAGCTGGAGGCAGCACTGCAGTGGGGTCTCACCAGAGTGGAGCAGAGGGGCAGAATCCCCTCCCTCGACCTGCTGCTCACGGGGCTTTTGCTGCAGCCCAGGACACACTTGGCTCTCTGGGCTGTGAGTGCACATGGCTGGGTCATGTCCAGCCTCTCATCCACCAGCACCCCCAAGTCCTTCTCTGCAGGATAAGCAACAGTTAATATGTTCAGTAGGTTTGATACTACAAACATGCAGTTAGGAAATAATCTTTTGGGCACAGTGTCACGTCATATCTAAAGCTAAAGTAAAACAAAATTAAAATAAGCAAGTCTTGCTTTAATTTAAAAAAAAAAGTTACCAGATTCTGATATTAATATCTGAAATCTGTCCTGTAGGACTTACACGCTATGCTTCATTCATGATTTCAAGGACCAAAATATTTAGTTTTCTTCAGATGTAGTTCTTTCTGTTTGGAACTTGAACTAGTTTAGAATTTGAAGATGTTTATCATTTGTCATTTCCTAATTGCCTTATTGCATACTTAACTGAAGTCACACAATAACAAACTGAAGGCAAATCTTAAGTATTAAATTTAAGTTGCAGCAGAATGTATGCTCACAGGCTATACTTGCATGCAATTTTGCATCTTAACTGCATATTTTTGTGTTTTGTATCATCTATACCAAGGAAGTCAACTAATTTAATTATAGCACAACCGTTTTTCTAGTAAGTCCATTTCCTTTATGGGGATAATTAGCTTTACTGGAAGTTAAATTGTGGGTATAAATTACTGAATGGGGCAACACTGATATTCTGTAGATCTGGTTTCACTCACTCTGCATTGAAAAGCACTTGACTAGTAGTCTATGTTATTTTCTGATCAATATTTGTGGGTTTTTTTCCTAGAAAAAAAAAATTTGTCTTGCAAATAAAACATCTTATCTACCACTTAATTCCATGGCTCTATTACAGAAACATTTGTATTTAGGTTTTTTAAAATGTTTATTTACTAACTTTTAGGACATACCATTATTTTTACCCTGGGATAAGCCTTTAGTATGGAGTGTTTGCACATGTCTAATTTCTGTTCAGAGTTATAGTTACTATAGAACAGCATTTCCCCCCCTTTCAGGAAGAAAAAGCAGCTGCAAGATCACTATGTTAGGTCATGCTGTGGAACACAAAATTGATTTGTTGCTTGGGCTGCCTTTCTCTCCTCATGTTTTCAGAAGCCTTCCATGAAGCCATTGCTGCTCACTGATGTTACTGTTAAGCCACAAACTCTGTTACAGCATTACTGAGGAGCTAACAGCTGTCTAGATAGAATTAGGCTCTGCATCAGCATTTGTGTCAAAAAGGAGCTGAAATTCTTGACAAAGAGAAGCTCAACTCAGACTATAAGGAGGCCCTGTTAGGATACAGCCCAAGCTGCAAAGCACCTTGCTGGTAAACGCTTGCTTTGTGTTCAGGTATTGACACAGGCAGGGCTGGGGGTCAGTCCCTGCCCAAGGAGTGCCCCATCCGATCCCCTCCTAGTCTTACTGTCGTGGCATTCTAGCCTCTCCATAAATCCAGGCAGAGAGAACAAAGTCCTCTTGCACACCTACTTTACTGTCACTTTCTTGTCCTCACTGAGCTGACTTGAGCATAAGTAACAGTTCTGTGAGTCACAATGTGCTGCAGTCATTAATACTCCCACTGTACTTGCAGTGCTGCTGTGCCTTTCCTGTAAATACCTACAAGCTGTTGCTATTAAACAGCTTTGCAGAACTATTAAAGCCTGTCCAACAGCCTTTAGAGAAACAATTAATTATATCCAATACTTCTATGAAAGCCACTTTCCCACACATGTAATGACATTCTGTGTTTTACAGTAATTGTAAGCTACTAAAGTAAAATACTAAAACAAAACAAAAATCCCCGACAACAACCACAAAAACAAAGCCCCCCCAAAGTAAGAAAAGGCCCAGAAGGGCCATACTTACCAGAAGCAGAGGCAACTCCTTGTTTAACACACTCTACTGTATATAAGCAACAGCTGTTTGCCATTGCCAAATTTATAGGAGCAGCCTCCGGAGCTGTGCTAAGGGTGGGTTTATATAAAGGGCCCTGGCTAGGGAGTGGTCAGTAGTGTGGTGGGGTTTGTATGCCCCGAGGTGGTTGATGGTGTTGTGAAGTCAGTATGTAGTAGTGTTAACAGTAAAGTTGTTTTTATTTACAAAAGTTCCACTGTGGGTCTAGAATAGTTAGCTAAACTTTATTTCTTCACTGTGAGTATAGTTTCTTAGCTATTTCCATTTATGACTTATTGTTTTGTACACATTTAAGGTCTTTTTAAACTATAAGTATCTCTGGATATAGTCTCTTCTGAATTATTTAATATAGTTAAAATATTTCAGTTTTTAAAGAAAGGCTTTAGTACTGTCTGCCATCTATTTTTTAATTTAATTATTATAGATGCCTGTTGTGAGTATTTGTAAGGGGTGTTTTAGTTACTGTGTGAATCTTCTTCTGACCCTTTAACTAGTACAAAGGGTTGTGGGGATTTCTAGCTAGTAGTCTGCATTTGTTTTATTTTCCTCTGTATTTTCTCAGAGCTGCTGTGTAATCAGTATCTCTGGGGCTTAGTTTCTGCCTGCTTGTGGTTTCCCATATTTAGCATTTATGGACAAAATACTTATGTTTGGGGGCAAAGGTGTCTGCCTCCATCAGCTGAAGGTGTTTGTGCAGTTTTGAGGATAACATTTTCTTGATGTCATATGTTGGCTGGGAGGAAAAAAAAAGGTGCCTTGTTTTTTTTTCTTGGGAAACTGGAAGTTTAAGCTCTTTTGGTTTGCATGCTACGAGGTCTCTGAAACCTGAGCTGCAAGAGACCCTTGCTAGCTGTTATTTTAGGTAGAGCACGGAGAGGCTTGACATTGTGTCTGAGCTGTTCTGATGAAGTTATCATTAGAAAGTATAGTAAAAAGCTTGCTTTTTCTTTTTTGGTGGCTAGTTTTCTGGCAATGGAAGGCTGAGTGTCCTGTGGTGATGGAGAGGCTCAGCTGTTAAGCAGAACTTCACAATGTAATTCCCTTAGGCTGCCAGAGCACCTTCCACAGCAATGTTTTGCTTCCACCTGAGGGACCTGCTGCAAAGGACTATTTCTGGGAAATTAGGGCTTGGTCATGTAGCTTGTGCAAGTAAACAGCACCCAGAGCCTTTTTTGCTGTCAGCTTGAAGTGTCTATGCCTGTTTGAACCTTTAGAATAACTAAATACCCTTTCCAAAGAGCAAAGAGAATGTTTCGTGGGAATGCATTAGTAGTAAATGACTTGTGCTGCAGTATCTCGAATCTGAGTGTGTATGGGCTGCCTCTGTTGGAGGTGCATTCTTAGCTGCTTGAGTAGTGATTTTTAAGTAGGCAGGTGTGTGATACTTTCTTTTAAGCTTGTTAGCTCCCAACTTATCTGGCAGCTTGTTCCTGTTAAGTTTTAATTGATGATTTGAAATAATGCTGGTATAATAAAGTCATACTTCCAGGTGGTTCTGCTTTTGAGTAAGTAAAAGCTTCACAGATTCAGCTGCTATTAAGATCCATTAAATAGTAACTTTGGAGGTAGTGTTCTTAAAACAGCATGTGTGTATCTTTGGTGTTTTTTCCCCCAGCTTGCTTATGTTTCAAATGCAAAATTCATGCAGTTACAGCTTGTGAACTTAAAGGATGTGCCAATTGCTTTCCCCCACAATGTAGCTTATGATAAAATTCCCTTTTATGCTTTTTCTCCAAGTTATTTTTGGGTTTTGCTGTTAAATTAAGTATTTGATCATGTGTCCAGAACAGAATGCATTTGGAAATACAGACTTGTAGTTCTTATGTCTTGTGTTGCAGTAGATGTGCACTAATACTCACTGAGAACTTGTAGGCATCCCTGTGTAGTGCTTATTAGATAATATACAGAGATCTAATGTCTGTTTCTAGAGCTTACCTTACTTGAAGAAGGTGCTTGAGTGCCCAGAAGAGGCTCTGTTCTTCTCTGGCAGAACTGGGCTGGTCTGTGACTTAGAAGGGGGTTTGGAATTTGTGAAGCTGTTGAAGAGGGTGATCTCTCTTCTTGGTCACTGCAGGGTGATGCTGATATGGGAGGGTTTGTTGCCTGAAGTCCTTAACTCCAGAACTGTGAGAAAAAGAAGGACACCTGGAAAAAAAAGTCTTAGAGCAAATCCTGAGAGGACCTTCAATGGCTATTGAGATGAAAAATGCTGCTCATAAGTTTGCAGCTGTCACTGAAGCCACCACCACAACTTGTACCTTGTTGCGTTAGAGCTATAGGAGGAAGGTGGTTGTTGCCTCAGGTACTTGCACTTGCCTTGTCAGGTGCAGTTACTGACAGATGGCTGTGAGGAGCTCAGAGTATGCCTGGCTCAGCATGGAGGGCACTTGTCTTGGCACTCAGGCTGTTTTGTCACTGTCAGGCTTGGTTTCTGCAGAATGGTATAGAAGAAGAGCAAGTATTGTGTGCATTTGAGACAGTCCCCACATGTGAAATCTGTCATGGGAGAAAACAATATGCTTCTTAAAACAAAAGAAATGATAGGGAGAACAAAAGATAAGGCATTCAGGATGAATCTGGAAGGAACAAACCCATAACAGAATGAAGCAGTGACTGAAGGTTAGCTGAGTGTTCTGGTTGTGTGATGTTAGGAATAAAACTGCAAAATGTAGATGGATGTTGCTGGGCCTTTGTGTCCAGGTGGAGTTATGTGACACTGGCATTTTGGGGGTGTTTGCTAAGAATGTTTTAACTTCTCAGGTCAAGGCTCTTGGCTACTGAACATGTAGTCAGCAGTTTAGAGGGATTTACTTAAGTATTAGTGTATGTGTAACTACTTTGTGTGCATTATGTAGGTGTTTTATTTTATGTTAAATTCTGAATGAGCCTCCCTGAATGTTAGTCACCTGGGTAACAGAGCTAGGTTATGTGACCATTAATATTTCTGTGAAATATTCTAATTACTTTTTTCTGAAGGTTTTTTTCCTTTGTGTGAAGCCTAGATAAGTGTTGTGTTTTATAGAAACAGAAAACATATGTAACACATGGCCAAACAAACACCCCCACTGAATGCCAAAACACAAACACAGAAAGCTTGCTCTAAATCTGTTGTGACTTAAGCAGAGGTAGCAGGTAACAGCCTGACAGCAAATGCTGTATCAGGTGAATTTGTCTTTTCAAGAACATAGTAGCATTCTGTCACAGAGAGGTGAAGCATTTGGAGTAGCTTCCCAAATGGCAGGGGATTGATAACCCAGATGGTTCTCTCTGGCACTTTAATTTCCTACCCCAGTGTCTTGTGTTAATGAAGTACCAGAGCTGTCCTTTCTTGTTCCCTTTAGATAAGTGCCTGCCTATCCCTTTTAGAGACCACAGGGAATCCTATGAGAATGGGATTGCTGGGAACAGAGGTGGGTTTTTTGGTACAAGAGCATAGGCCATTCCTGGTGGTGTTCCAAGTCAAGGGACTGTTTTTCCAACCTGTGTTGGCAGTGAATGCAATAAACTTCCCTTGCTACCTCTTGAAGTGGGTAGTGTAGATCCTGCTTGTGTACCAGGCACCTCAAATCTGTCAGGTAGCTGGTTTTCACTTCTGTGAATGAAGTTTTGTTTGTGCATGAAGTCCAGGGCCCTAAAAATCCATGACACAAGCATCCTAAATTGTATTCTGTTTGAGAGTATAGGAAGAAACTCATCTGAGATTAAATGAAATGTGAAATGATGTTTAGCTGGGAAGAACGTGGATTTACTGCTGGTGATCAGAATGAAAACAGTTCCTGATAATAAAAATAAAGCATTGTGTTCAGGAAACTTAAACAGATACTTAATGGTGCTTCTGTATACTATGTGATACATGCAAATGAGGTTGCCAGATGGCACAAAACAAACTTGCATAGATTCTAGCAAAATAAATAACACTTCTTGCAGTGACAGTCAACTACAAGGAGGAATACTTATAATGCATTTTTTTACTGTAATAGAATATTCATAAACAAATAATAGATTCCAGGCTAATCTGTCATTGCCAGAGGGAGGTGCCAACATCTCAAATATTGACAAAACTTTTGTTCTTTTGAGTTATTTAATTTTTCAATTCATCATTAAGCAATAAAACCAATAACTAAAGCCCCTATTTGAAGGAAGTTTTAACCTTGGTCCACTCTACTTGAATAGAAGCCCTCTAGACAAACATAGATAGAAAATTTCAGAAGTACATAACTAGAAAGAAGTATAAGTAATCTTGGAAAGCTGCAAGGGTCTTAAAAAAACAGACTGAGATACTTATTCCTGAGGTGTCTGCATCAAAAGGCAGATTATGTTGATTCTTCTGACTTTGAGAAAGTGTTTGCTTTTAATAAGGAAATGAATTCTTTTTCTTATCCAAAAGTTCTGTACTTCAAGGAACAGTATGCATTACTGCTTGTATTATCATTTAATTACACTTGCCTGGTGATTACCAGGGTGCAACCATTTAAATTTCTATACACTAAGGAGTATATTTGCGCAGCTCAGTTTTTACTCTGTTAAGAAATACAGTATTTTATGTGAAAAACAGTCCTATATATAGTTATTTTTTTTCCCACACAGTCTGTGATAGGCTGGTGTAGCTTTTTTTTGAATGAAATATGTATGACTAATTGCAGAGGTAGTTGGGAGTTTCCTCACACAAGTTAAAAATCTTCATTTACCTTCCTGTCCCATCCCTGTGTATGTATTTGTTGTGCCACTGAGTTGTCAGGCTGGGCCTGGGGGAAGGCAGTGCTGTACAGTGACATCTGTGCGTGTTCCAGCTGATGCTGCTGGAGAAACACGAGGCTGAAACTGTTCTCCAAAACACTGGAGTGGCCTTCATGCAGGAAAGACTAGGTTCCTGGGGAAGTGTAAGAATGAGGTACTCTGACTGACACCCCAGCACGAGGGAAGCAGGAGTAGGATCTCTGAGGCAAACACAGAACACAGGACAGCACTTGCTGCAGGCTCAGATGGATTCTTGTGCAATCCACCTCTAGCTGATCATGTTCTCCTGTGTTTTCTGAGCACTTTTTAGCAGCTTTGTGAGATACAGTCTCTTAAGTCCCAGAGCACCATCATATTTGGGATCTTAACACTCATAATTCCTGAAAATAATCACAACACTTTAAAATGCTGAATAATTTTAATGGAAGGATCCTTGAACTGGAAATAGATTTTGTGGTAGGGAGCTGCTGTGTTGAAGACCTGACTAGGCAATTCTTGTGTTCTGGAGTCTGGTGTCTTTAGACCAATTCAGTGTGTGATTGTTACTGAGCAAGATGATCTTTAAGGTCTCTTCTGACCCAAACCATTCTGTGATAAAGTCTTCAGGTACGGTAAGCCTCAGTAACATATAATTAAACAAGAGTGCAGGCAATCTCCAGGAACTGCAGGGAGCTGCCTGGGAGTACAAGCTACTGCTGGTACTGTGTCCATATGGGAGCTGCAGTGCCAGGGGGTGACTTTTGGGAAGAATGATACTAGCAGGTGCAGCCAAGTGTCCTGCAGTGGGCAGATGGTGGTGATTCGCTTCAGCACTGGAAGCTACCATCCGGGATGCAGGCATTATCTGGGATTTATGTGCCGGCAAATGACCAAGCATCTGATCTTTAAATCTGTTTAAACACCTAAAGATCAGAGAAAATGCACTTGAGAACAGTATGAATTTCTTAGTCACTGAAACCAGGGAGATCAGTACCTTTTGGTATCTTAGTCTAATTACTGGGCTGTGCTTGTCATACTGTACTGTGTTCCTTTTCCATGATCACTCTGTGTTTCAAAGTGGTGCTTTTTGATACTGTTCTCCTTGTCAGGGGCTGCTGTTCCTTTTTCCCCACCACAATGACGTGAGCATGAAAATCCAGATGAGCCAGAAACAGGTGCTGGCTGAGTGTTGCACTAGTGTCAGTCTAGCTAGCATTGCAGCACTCAAAGTACTGGTGCAGCTTGGCAGTGTGCATCCTCCTCTTCCGCATGTGCTGTGACAGCCCAAGCCTGGAATGCTCATACTCAACTGGATTCTTGCATCAGAGCTCTCCCATACACATGGGAGAGTTTCTCCACTGAGCATCTCCATCCATACTACGTAGGAGACAGCCACTTCTGTGGAAACTTGCCCTGGGACAGCAAAAGCTCTTTGCACTGTTGTGGTGTTGGGGAACACCCCTGGTGCAGGTTGTGCCCTGGGTGGGGGGAATGGCTGGAACCCCAGGCAAGGGGCCAGGAACAGGCACTGACCCTTTGCACAACAAAGGGCACAGGCACCTGTGGTACTGGCCAGGTGACTGGACATGCAGACACAGCAGGAGCTGATGGCTCAGCAGGAAGGCCCCAGGCTACCTGGGCAGCAGACTGTGAGGATATAAAAGCCCAGGGATTCCTTTGCTTGGGGTTCGTCCCTGGAAACACCAGCTTGAACTGGTTTTGGGTTACCAGGCCGTGAGCCAGTGAGGAATCCTGTCTGTGTGAGTGTGGGTTGTGCGGGGAGGCAAATGGGGACCTCTCAGGGCACTGGAGCCACTGCTGTAAAGGCACTCTGGTCCCAGCAGTGACGGTCTCGGGCAGTGTGAGTGTGACCCTGGGAGTGGCTCCTGGATGGTCAGACAGGAAAGTTTTCTTAATACCTGAAAAATGTGAAGAGACAGCCAGAAATGGGAGCTGATGGGTATGCACTCTTCAGGGTGGCTGAGGTTTCTTCTTTTGCTCCATTTCTCTCCTTAGCTTTCTCTTTCATTTTCCTGATTCCTGTAGGTAGTATGTCCCTAGGAATAAGACTTTATACCTGGATTGTTTACCTTTGAGTGATAGAGGTCCAGATCATCCTTATCTCCTCGAGTGGAGATAGCTGCCAGCACTGCTTTTCTTAAGTGCACTTTTCTTAAATGTATATGTTATGCAACAAGTAGCATTGTTGCCTGTATAAATATGACAGTGTTGAGGGTAAGAATATTTCTCATGTCCTTAAGTTCCCTGTATATTCCTATTTCCTTGAGTGTACATAGTAGGCAAACCACTTGTACATAAGTTTTCCTGCAATACGGGCCCTGTTCCTGGAGCATGTGGTCTACCTGCTGTTCAGAGAATGACATAGGGGAATTATTAATGATCCTACTTGGAAACTGGCTGAGCCACGAACCCAGAGCAACAGTTACCGTGTTACTCTAGGGTGGGGACATCGTGGTGAAATACACTCTGTATTAATGTGATGACAGTATAAAGATTAAAAGTACCTGCAATGTACTAGAGCTCATAAAGGGGCAGCAGCAGAAAGGTAATAAAAAGTAAAAGGAGCAGGCCCTACTTGTTTCTCTTCTTGGCTTTGCTGTCAGGCTTTTGATGAAGGATCAGGACTGGAAGTTACCATTTTGTCAAATATATCAGGTCCATCTGAGATCCCCACAGTTTTTATTTTCCTTTTTTTTTTTTTTTTTGTCTTTCACTTGATTTGACTCTTAACCTTGCACATTACACCTGCTATTATGCACAGTTGCTAAACTGCTGTTCATTTTATCCCAAATTCAAGGTGTTTTGATTTATGTTGAAATTGTTCAGCTAAATCCCCTGTGTTATTTCTTAGCAGAGAATGTTGCTCTCTGGCTTGCAGTGGGGAGCCAGATTCAGAGCAGTATTGATGTGTTTTTCCCTGTTTGCAAGGCAGGGGAGGCAGTCAGGCATTTTAACCTCTGTTCTGTGAAGACGTTGTAAAATATAATAAATAGACAATCTTCAAACACCCCTGGTGAGAGTATCTTGGGAGTTTCTGAATGTATTATTGTTGCAGGATTCTCTTGAGTAAATTGTTGAATAAATTGCGTTCTTACACTGTGATACAGGACTACTGAATAAAACAACATAACTATGTGCTACTTTGATATTTTTATTAGTATTAGCAGGAGATTTGGGAGCATTTACATAGTTGTACTTTATTGTATGTTTGTGCTGCACCATGCTGTGCTAATTCAAAAACCCCAAAGTGGGTAAAAACATAATGTACTGCTTTTTGCTAGAAGTATCATTGCGTTAGGCTCTGGACTAATCCCACCTGAGATGCTGAGTGGCTCTGAGTCATGAAATTAAAATGGAAATTTGATGAAAATGCTGAATTTACAGAACTCATTACAGTGCTTGTAACCCATCATTTATAAGCCAGCCTTTTTTCCTCTTGAAACATATGGATAACAAATGGAGAGGTTTTCTTCAGCTCTTTCAACAACCAGTGATTAAATTTACAGAACTGCTTTTACATTTCTCAACTCTAGCTGATATAATAAAATGTTTTATCACTGACTGGGTGGTCCCCCCTGGTACTGAACTGTATGACATTTTTGAGCATCAGGCTGGCTGTTGTTTTTATTTTGGACTAAATCTTCCAAAGATGAATAGCATGTAAAATTAACAGTTTCTTGCCAGAGAAGTTTGGAAAGTTGTGTAGGTTTTTGTTTTACTCCTAGGGCAATATATTAACTTGGAAAAGCTAGCCTGAAAACACAGTGATGGACTATGATGGCTGATCCTAGCTCTGCATTAAGAATGCTAATGTGATAGAGAATGTGCCTACCCTGGAAGAGATGCTACTATGTTCCATTACATTGGATAAGGAGGCATTTCAAGTGTGCATTTTATTTGTATTTGAAATGTTGCTCTTCAGAGTTTGTTGTTACTAGGAGAGACCTTCCAGCAGTTCAAGATACATCTTGGGATAAACAAATTCTGTTCTGTTAATATATATTTTTTTTGCCTCTAAATACATTCTTGTTAATGAAAACTTTTCCCACCTCACTGTCACATGGAAAGATGGAGCTTCTGAAGTGACTGTCAAGAATGTGGTGGTAGTGGAGTATAGCATAGGACGTTGCATAACTTGTTCTTGTGCCACAGAGATTCTTGAAGGAATGGCTGAGTGAGGAGCTGCTCACATGCCACAGTAGGGAAATGGCACTTCCTGGGGAGTGCAGGGGAGACAGACATTCTTACCCTTGTTTATTCTAGTCTTTTCACTTGTATAAATTCTACTTGATGAAAAAGCTGGAGTGAAGAGTGGCTGTATAAAGAGGCCAAAGCAAGGGCAGTTGTGTGTAGCAGCTTTTGAGAGCAATTAACCTGTGCTCTGCTGCTTCCAACTGCTTTGCTCTAAAGGGTGAGCAGTGCTTCATGTTCCTGGGCTGCACCCAGACACCTGAGATCTGGTGTGCCATATCTTGCTGGATGTATAGTCATTCTGTGGGCTAGAGCTGCTCCTCCTTAAAGCCTTGCAGGCACTAAAGAACAAGCTCTGCTTCTTACAAGGTATAATATCAATGATTGACAATTAAGCAATTCCCTGCCTGTGGCTTAGAACTCCGTCTGGATGTGAACTCGTCAGAAATTTTATGTCTTGAAGGATCTTGTCTGGTGAGAAGTAGTGGCTTCTTGCTGTATGTGTCTGCTTGTTTCCTTGCCTAGGGAAACTGAGAAGCACAAGATGCTTGGCTCTGTATTCATGGATAGAGATAGTGTCAGTTTAAATTTTTTAATTACAACATGCTTACTCATGTAAGTAAGCTAATAGCAGCAACCGTGTTGGCTGTGACCTCAGAAGGAGATGTTCATGGACAGTTCTTTTGCCTACTTGAAACCTGTTGTAAAATTAGGAACATCGGTTATTCCTCAGAGCATTTGAGTGTGTGCTTTGAACTAGCCATGTGCATAACTCCATTTCTATTTAGCAGTATATGTGCCTGAGGGAGACATTTCAAAGAGAGCACAGGCTGCTTAACAGCTTGTTATACCTATAAGGAAATTCCCCAGGTGATGTCCTGAACAGGATAGTGAGGTCTGGATGCATTTATTGGTAATGAAGTTTCTTTATTTAATGTGACGTGGCTATGCAAGGAAGCAGCTGCAGTCCTTTAAGTGAGGTATTTCCTCTACACTGTACACAAGGATAATGAACTCTAACAGGTACAGAGAAAGATGACCAAGGGAATGAATTGTCTGTTTCATAAATGACTGGAAAAGTTTGGCCTGTTAAACTCGCCAAAAAAGGTGAGGAGTATCGTTGCTGTCTTTGGTACATCAAGGAGTTAAGTACCAGAGAGAGAGGAAAAAAGTCACATTGAAAGACAGCATTTCCACAAGTACAGGTCGGTACAAATAAATCAGGCATAATTAAATCAGTTAATAATCAGCGTAAAAATAGATTACTCCAAGAAGGTCTGGAAAAGTCTTCTACTAAAGGCAAAGGGGACACAAATGGTAGCTGCCTTTGAGATGGTATTTGGACAGTTTGTGAAAAGGAGGGTATGATAAGGTGCCTGCATTGGTGGGGACTGATTCTCAAGGTCTGGGAAATTCTGCAGCTCTTTACTGTGACATCCAGTGTCGGAGATCTGTAAGCTAAAATGTTCTCTCTTGATCTTTGAATCAGAACTGTATTAAACTCCTCAGTGGGGGCTGGGAGAAAATTGTGAAAATATAAGTGCCTTGAAAATGCTTCAGTTACTATTAAAACAGGGAGTAAAAGATTATCAGCCACATCTGGCAACAGCAACTGTGGGGGGTTGCTAATATCTGTCCCATTCCCAGTAGTTTTTTGAAATGCCAACACAGAATAACACTACTTGGAACTACATAATTCAATTTAGGCACAGCTGAAACCAGCTGAGAAATTGCTTTGGGGACAGTAAGTTTTGCTGTGTGATGTGCCTCTCCAAAATTTTGGCATAAGGCGCAGATTCTGAGATGCTCCTCAGTCTCACTCCAGCACCATGGGGGCTGTGGGTGAAGGGCTGCTGGGTGACTTGGCCGAGTGTGTTTACTGCAGCCTGGGGAGCACCACTGACTGTTCATGGGCTCTGATGCTGGAGTTGGCCTCTGAGTGAGATGTCCCCCAGATTGAATGGTTGGGTGTTGAGATGATCACAAGAGAAGCACTGGCTCTAGAGCATGCAGGAAAGGAAGACCAGGAGTCTTCACGGATGCTGGTTAGGAATTGGTTCAATGTGCACAGAGACAGAAGGAAATGACCCACGTGTCAACAGCTCTGGATTGGAAATGGATGATTATGGATTGGCCATGGCTGATAATGTTTCCTTAGAAAAGTGGGTTGAGGGTGAAAACTCCAGGGGCTTCTGACCACATTGCTGTGCTCTCCAAGGACATGACTTTGCACAGAGAGATGAAATGTTGAAAATTGTAGCTTGCATCAGCCAGGATGAGGAAACTGCACTTCCTTAAGAGTGGCTTGTGGGTGCTCCCTACCTACCCATCTGTGTGTGGCATTTAGACAAATAAGCACTTGCAGGACGTATCCTCCCTTGTGGATTTCCAGATTGGTTCTACGGGAATCACCTTTTAGCCACGTTTGCTGCTGTCTAATTAACTCATTATTGGGAAGATAAAGATTCTCACTCCTAGCCCAGATCTCTGAATTTCCTGATGCTACAACAATCAAGCAGGGACAGAGGTGTTCAAAGATGTCAAGCAGGAATTTAAAAGTGAAAGGGAAATATTGATCTCTGTGGTAGCAAACCTTATACAGGATTCTACTTGCTGATGACAAAAATCATTTGGCCTGATCCCACAGTCTCAAGTGGAGAAGCAGCTTCATCCTGAAGTGACTTGCTGTGCTTGAGTTCAGTTTAGTCTGCAGGTGTGCTGACAGGAATGCAAGAGCATTGGAAGGCTGTGGAGTGCAGCACAGGGCCATGATTATTCAGCAGAAGCTGGCTGGGAGGTGTTGGTGCTTCATGTGCTTGCTATTTATTCTATTATAAAAAGGCAAATACAAAGACCTTGCCTGGCTTAGGTTTCTAATTAAAGAGTGGGAGTTTTCCAATGTAAAAAGTTGAAAAGCATTCTTATGGTTCAAGCAGTGCCTTCTGCAGAGTGTGGATACCAGGAATGTGGCTACACGAAATGTGCTGCGTGGTCTTAGAGAACATCTTTCAGCTACTTTTGGTCATCCTTATTATAGGAGATCAGTTATTTGTTACTGAAAGACTTTGTCATGTTTTAAATCTACTTATGGGCATATTTTTGATTCAGTAACCTAATTCTATACAGCTAATAATCAAGGGCATGTGTGAAATGAAATTTCTGTGGTTTATAGCTCAATTGCATTTCAGCCATTAGTTGCTTTTAAAACTGCATTTATATATTTAAAAACTGCAGATCTTACTTTATTAGTGAACTGTTCTATATGTCTACAAACATGCAGATTCTCTGATTGCAATGATCTTGTCTTCAGGACTGCTGTTTGAAATAATAAATAAATTCAATATACATATGTATATTCATAGACCTCATCCATTTCACAGCCAGATCACCATCATGAAACCTGTTCAGAGTGAATAGGGATAATGTCTCGATGAGTAAAATTTCTACCAGTGAACAGCAAGAAGACCCCAGTCTAAATATCACCTTGGAACAGGCACACAGGCTGTGGGCGTCTAACCTTGTAATTCTCTAGCTGTTGTGCAAAATAACTCTAAATACCTGGTAGAAACAGTCAATGAAATAAGGAACAAAAATTATGCACCACAATTGCAGAATCTGTGAACAGAACAGTAGGTAGAAATGGATGGATACTTTTGGTTTGTTGCCACTCATGTAAATGAAAATCTGAGAAACCTGTTAAGAAAGATTTGTGATTATTAGCCTGAATGTTGTGACAGACTAGGTATAATAGGGAAGGTAGCTTCAATGTAAGTAAAGAATATTTTCATGGGGTTTGTATGAGACAGACGTTTTTAGAGGCTTTAAGCTGTTTTAAAAAGGGCTGGATTCATTTGGTTAAATGGATCATGATGCTTTGAGCTGCCAGGTGTGTGCAGTAGAAGATGCTGCTGTTATGTGGTGCTCTGTCATAGCTCCCAGTAATGATACACCCCATGGGCAGTGGAGTTTTTCCAACTGTTACTGGATATCTTTTTAATAAAACAGCTTCCGTAGCAGCATAATGTGGTGTTTTTTGATCAGTGTACTGGAGGGTTTTTATTGCTTAAATAGATTAAGATACTTACTACAGGCTACTGAAGCCAGCAGTTCTCTCTTAACTCTAAGCTTGCGTGTATTGCAGATCTCTGGTCCTCTGTCTTCATGGGAGCACTCTTTCAACAGGGCTGATAGTAGTTAAAACCATTGCATGTGTCAAAGGAAATAGGATCAACAAATGAAGTGAAAAACATGTCTTTCCTTCTAGCTCACTTGGATTGTGCCATGTGGGCCCATATGTCACTTGACCTTTATTTACTTTGGCTAAATAGGATCAGTTCTAATGAAAACAAGTTCAGAAAATGGATCAGATTGCAACACAGCTTTGGTTAAAAAAAAAATCAACAAACTTCTTGTTTAATCTCTGAAATATTTCTGTAATTGTATCTGTGCATTTTGTAATACCTTTTCTATGGCTACATTTTTCTGCTTCATATACACGGAAATTTGAGGTTATAGGTGCATAAAGAAATACTCTTAAGTCACTTGAATTTTGTGTGGGCAGAGTGTTTGAGCAGCACCCCATGGTTAGAATCCACGTATTTAGATTATTAAAGATATTTCTATTATGGGATTGTGTACTTCAAATGTACAGTTCTGGAACTGGGAAAAAGCTCATCTTTTGTTAAAATGTTGCTTAAAATGTGTGGTCTGTGATGTGGCTGGTGAGAACTCACTGAAAATCATGTGAAATTCCTTGTGTGCCCCTGACAATTTTGCCTTTGGGTAATGAACTGTGTGACATCTTGACTGGGGTGTATCCTGGTGTGTTCTGTTCTTTGTCCTTCTGTGTGGGGATCACAGAGTTGTGAAACTCCCAACAGTTTCATAATTGAGTATACAAATTGCTGACTGCTCAAAGCTACAAGTGTGAAATGGATGGAGCTGTGGCTTATCTTCTGAGTTGAAAGAATAGTAGAAAGTAGGCAAACTTTCCTGGGTTTAGAGTTGCTTTTTTTTTTAAACTAAAATGCTTGTTTTCTGTCTGCTTTTTAGCCTACTTCATTCCACTCTCCTATCAAAGAAATCCTTGTCGTAAAAAACCCTGATGCTGTATTAATATGGTTTAGGACTCCCAAAAGGGACTGCATAACTCTGAACTCCTAAATAGCTGGATAATTCTAATCAGTTTTGCCTAGTAGGAGAAAGTCTTTTCCAGAAGAGAAATATTGTGGTTTTCAGTCAGGGAGAGTACTGTATAAGACAAAATGGTGCAAACCCACAGACACATCTACACAGGCTGCCTTGCCTCTGGATATGCTCTTTCCTGTCTGTAAGAAACTGCTGTGGGATTTCTCACTGTTCTTTGGAGTGCTATGGGGTCCAGAAGAATCACACAGTTTCCATCTTTTGAATGCTGTGTATGAGTGTCATTATCTGTCTTTAATATCCTACTGATCCTGCACTGAACTGCTCTGTTGTAGAAAATTATGTTCATGGGATGGAATCTGTCACCAGTCATAAACACCTGCTGTTTGGGTGAAATAAATAATGAAAGTTCTTATGCAAGAACACCTTAAAACTGTGTGATGCTTATGGTTTGCTTCCAAACTGATGAGAAGCAATTGAAATGTCAACAGAACTGTAATTAGTGGTATTGCCTTGACTCAGCAGTTGCCAGGTTAGTGTAAAAAAGGTGAAACTCACTTGTCATCTGCCTTGCTGAAAATTTAGTGCCGTTCAAAAAGCAAAATGATTCACAGCACAGTCTGAACTGGTCTGAGGGTTGTGATGAACAGCAGGATGTCCAGCTGGAGGGCAGTTACTTGTGGGGTACCCCGGGATCAGTGCTGGGGCCAGCAGAGGTCTTCAGTCCTGACGTGGATAACATGACAGAGTGCCCCCTCAGCAATTTTGCAAAGGATGCAAAGTTGAGAGGAGTGACTGGTGCACCAGGTGGTTTCACTGCCACGCAGGGGGACTGGAACAGGCTAGAGAAATGGGCTGACAGGAATCTCATGAAATTCAACAAAGGGAAAGGCAAAGTCCTGCACAAGGCAGGAATAACCTCAGGTACCAGCACCAGCTGGAAAGCAGCCTTGCAGATAAGACACAGAGGGTTCCTGGTGGATGCTAAGCTGACTGTGAGCAAGCAGTGTGCCTTTGTGGGAAGGAAGGCCAGGGTTAAGGGAAGAGCGTTGCCAGCAGACCAGGGGAGGTGGCCCTGCCCCTTAACTCAGCCCTGGTGGGTGCAGATCTGGAGCTCTGTGTTCAGGACTGGCCTCCCCAGTGCAGGAATCAGGTGTGAGTCCAGAAGGACCATGGAGATGAAGGGGTTGAGGCATCTTACCTACAAGGAGAGGCTGGGAGAGCAGGGACTGTTCAGCCTGGAAAAGAGGAGCGTTGGAAGGTTCTTGTCCGTGTGCATAATGAGTGCCTGATGGTGGGAGAAGTAGAGATAGTGGAGGCAGACTCTTCTCATGGGTGTTCAGTGAGGCAATAAACAATGAAATAAGCAATAAACACAAATTGAAAGACAGGAAATTAAACTTTTATTTTAATCTAAGGGTAACTTAATGTTTGAGCTGATGTCTCAAAGAAGCTGTGGAGTGGCCATTCTTGGAGCTATGCAAAATACACCTGAACAAAGTCATGACCCATCTGCTATCTGACCCTGCTCTGTGCAGAGGATCGAGGTACCTCAGCCATTCTGTGGTTCTGCCTGGATACAGCTATGTGCCTAAACTCTCCTGTGAAAGGTAGCAATTGAGTAGGTGCGCTAACAGCCTGAATAATCCTCTGTTACTGTGAGTAATCATCTCTACTTAGATTTACAAACAGCCCTTTATGTTCCTGAGTGACATTAGCCTATTATCCTATTGCTAATTACTTCTATTTGTTAGGAAGAGATAAAACTTACTTTAGATAAAACTTACTTTACTGGTTACCAGTTAAAGAGCATTGCAATTAGAATACTCCTAGCAGAAGGGAACATAGCTTCATTGTATACAATGCACGATTGCAGTGACCATGTGAAATAAGAATGTCATTATGAGTGTGACATCGGGGGGTAACTGTGGCTGAAACCTGACCCCTTTGAGTTACTGTGTGAATGACTGCTGGAATTGCATTTATTCTCTATGGTTTCTTTTAGAATAAAGAAATAAGATATTAAACTGCTGCTTTACACACCCACCTCTACTTTTTTTTTTTGTAGTAATCACACATTTTTCTGTGCTAGTGAGGAATTTTTCAAGGGCTTTGTGGACGGTGAGGAAGGAACTACCACATGCTCCTGGTCCTGTGGTTGGAATTGTAACTGCTGGCATGGAAGTGCAGGCTGGATGTGACGGATCTGCAGCACTTTCCCCTTGGTGCCTGCAGTCTATTGAAGTGCCTGAAGAGGAGCAAGCACTTGTGCACTAATAGGTTATTTCTTATTAAATTAAGCTCAAATGTTGCAGGAGCAATAGACTAGATGAGATCTTTTGGATTACTTAGGTTTAAACGTTCTGCAGTAGTTCACAAGTGTTCTGCAACACTGCTTTGTAGAATGTGTGTGTTGCTGTGGTGGAGCTCTTTGGTCCTCTGGCACTGCCACTGTACCTGTCTGGGGAACTCTGCAGCTTCTAGGCTAAATCTGGTTAGCTTACATTCACATAGTTGTCTTCTGTGCTGTGCATTATCAGAACACTTCTTAATCACTACATTTCCTTTCCTTGTGCTTATTCTCTTATAAATTTAGAGGGGGAAGTGTATTGGCTTTCCATGGCAGGCTTTTGCTGAAATGAACTGATTAATGTTTGCAGTTCCAGAAGAGGTCTTGTGGGAGAACTGTACAAAGGTTGCCTTTAATCCCTCTTCCACTGTCTTAATATCTTCTGAATTTTAGTTATGTTGCTGTGGCTGGACTGGTGCCACTGCCATTTCTCTATTCAGGTTAAGGCCAGGTTGGATGGGACTTTGAACAGCCTGGGCTAGGGAAGGTATCCCTGCCCATGGCAGGGGGATTGGAACTGGATGAGCTTTAAGGTCCCTTCCAAACCATTCTATGACTTACTCAGCAGAGCGAAGTAACTTAAAATTCAGGGCTCACTGTTCATTTGTTGACTTCTGATCTTAAATGAGTCAAGAGCACAAAAAAAAAAAAATCTTCCTGGTCTTAAATGTCAGGTTTGAATACAGTAATTCAGATCTAGCATTTAAATGTGTTAGAGTCTTAGATAATGTAGAGAACAAATAACTAGGAATGACATGGAAGTAAAACATCTGAGTCTCTAATCACTGCTCAGGCATTCATAGTCATGTGTGAGTTATTAATTTCATCCAAAAATTGCCTTCTCAATACAAGTTTTTAAATAATGCTAATGAGATTGATTTTGCAGTGGGCTATATATAATTTCAGATTTGAAACTTGGGCCTGAACTTTCTTTTTGTTTTTTCCCCCTATTAAAAAGGACTTTTTCATTTCTCTCAAATTAGGTATATTGCCACTCTCCAAGTCACATTGGCTTTTGATAATTTTTTAATAACTTGGCTGGGTGAAAAGGGCATTTTAGTGCATAAAAGAAATCAGGAAATGCATCAGATGTACATTTTAAATGTGGACAGAAGTTTTCAGACAGTCTGTAACTTTGTGTATTGTAAGTAAATACATATGCTCACCATTTTGGGCAGGATTGATTTTAACCCAATTTAGCAAAGCAAAGCCTCAAATAAGTGAAAAGTCAGTGAACTTTAGTAGCCTTCCACTTATCTGAGTTGTAGTGGGAGCTGAGGCTTTTCCACAGCTGGGTGGCAGCATTTCTGCAGCAATTCATTTGTACCTAAGTTAACTGCTCCAAGATTTTTTTTGTAATGGATCAAATGTTATGGGCTTTTTTTTTCCCCCTCTCAGCTGTGATTATCCTTTTTAGAGCAATATAAAACTGACCAAATATTTGTTACTTGCCTGTGATAGTGAGTCCTAATGGTGCTGCTGCAAATATCAGTAGGTGTAAGATTTTACAAAATGAACAGGACTTGATAAAACTGTACTGCAGAGTCTCATCTACTGACCATTATCTCCTGCTGTTTGGTGTCCTCCCTTACATTCGCAGTCTGTGTTCAGGATTCCAGCTCAAACACCAGTGTGCTTCACTTACCACATCTCTAAAGATGAATTCAAACAAACTGACTGCCTCAATGGTCTGAACCGATATAGTTTCCCCTGTTGCATTTTCCATTTATATATGCCACTGCTCACCTTTTACATTAGAAAATTAAATCTTAATATTAAGGCTGAATTTTGCAAGTTTAAACTTTAAGCCATTGGATTTTATTATCACTTGCATCAGAAGGAAAAATCCCTCACCATCGTAGTTACTTCATTGTGAAATTACCATAGGACAATCACATGCCTTTTTTTATATCTCTTAAGATTTTATGCCCCTCATTGTAACATTTGCTTTTCCAGGTTATTTTTATATTTGTCCTTTGAATGCATTCCTCTGTTATTCTGCCCTTTGTGTAACTCATTTTCTGAAAGGATGTGGTTTTCCAGCAAGATTTTACTAGAGCTATATACATAATCACTGCCATTACCCAGCTTTTAACAGTTATTTTCCATTTTATGAAGGGTGCTCCAGACATGCCCTGAGGTCAGGCTGAGCCAGTTACTGTCTGTGTGCTGTAATCCTGCCACCACTACCTGGTGCTTGGCTGTGTTAAAACAGGTTTAGTTGGACTGTGACTGGTCTGTAGGCAATTCACATGGTCCTGTATCATTTATCACCTGTCTTCATTTTTACACTACTGAACTGTGTCTTAACAGCAAATTTTATTAGCAAAGATTTTATATTGCTCATAAAAATATTGAACAGCACTCGATCACGGCTGTTCCAGTGCCCACCCACCCTCAGGGTGAAGTAGCTGAACCCCTGGCTGTGGCACCTGTCCTGTAACCATTTGTTGACCTGGCAGGTTGGACTGGCCCTTTCAAACCCTTCCCTATGATGGAGAGGATTGATGAAAATGCTGCCTGCACTCCAGACTCATTCACTGCTGCTCCCAGAGCTCTGTAATCCTTGATACCCCTCAGACTGCACCTGGTGCCAGCATTATATGGAATTAAATCTAACAGCTTGAAGAAATTCAACTATATGTCAAGATAGCTTGATCTACCAGATGAGTAATCTTGTCAGCATTACAGGTTTGTTTGAGAAGATTTAGAGAGGTGTGGAAAGATTATGAAACCATGTTGACTGTCATTAATTATAATTTAGCTTCTAATTCTCTTTTGTTATGGGATTTGCAGTAACTGTTCTGTAGACTAATCTGTTATACAGACTGTAACTCCACAGGTGTCCTTCTTGCCATTTTTACATGTTAAAACTACCCAGGGAGTCCTTTAAGACTTGTGAAATCACAGAATATGCTGAGTTGGCAGGGACCCACAAGGATCATCGAGTCCAACTCCTGGCCCTGCACAGGACCATCCCCAAGTGTCACACCCTGTGCCCGAGAGTGTTGCCCAAACACTCCTTGAGCTCTGGCAGCCTTGGGGCCTTGACCACTTCCCTGGGGAGCCCCTTGCAATGCCCAAACACCCTCTGGGTGAAGAACCTGTTTCTAATACCCAACCTAAACCTCCCCTGACACAACTTCAGGCCCTTCCCTTGGGTCCTGTCACTGGGCACAAACAGAGAAGAGATCAGTGTCTTCCCCTCTGGCGACATAAAGATTGAGTTGCCATTTTCTCTCTTTACATTGAAGTGTGCATGGCTTTCTAGCCCGTTTTCTGGTTTTGTTGGGTCTTTTTATGGCAAGTAAATGACTATTAATGCACTGCAGAAAAATAATGAATATCCACAACAAAACTGCTCAGCTGTCCTAAAAAAAATTTCTCTTACACACAGACATATGATTTATTTCTTTTTACTAATCCAGCAGGCTAAGATTGTGCTTTCAGTTAAAATGGCTTAGCTGAAGTAATTAGGATTTGTTGCTGTCAGCATGGATAAACTTGATAAAGAAAGAGACTAAATTATCTCATAGGGTTTTGTCTTGACTGTTTTTGTTAGCAAATCTAGATAAATAGCTTGGAGCCATTATTGCTGAAAAGCCAGTTAGTGGCTTCAAGTTACTGCTGAGTACTAGCACCATTTGCACAATATTTTATATGCTACAGAATGCTGTCTGTGATAGTGGTCGTACCTATCTTGGCCTGTGGCTCAAGACAGGGAACTCTGAAAAATGGTTGAATTAAATGTCTTGGAGTGAAGCTTTTGCTCTGTTCCCATGCTGTGAATCTGATTCTTTGTCTTGACAAGTGCAAATATCTGTTGCCTTTTCCTCCGTCAGGCTGGCTGCTCGGGAATGCCCTCTGCTCCAGCTGCTTGCCGGTCATGGCACTGCAGAGCAGCTGTTCCTCTGTGCGATGGATGACTCACTGAACTCTCCTCACCGCAGCGAGGTGCTGGGCAGTCACACCTGCAGGGCTTGCTGTGTCCACAAACGCACCCGGCTCCCTGAGCATGGTGGGACTGCACCCCGGCAGCTGTGGGGCTCCTGGGTGGGCTGTGTGCGGTGTTATGGATCAGCCCGCAAAGCCGTGGCTCTCAGGGTTTCAGGAAGGTGCCTGGCAGAGACTTGGGAAGGTGGCGATGGCCCCTGTGGACACATGAGTAGTAGCCAGTTGGTGTGTTATGGAACGGGCAGGAGAGTCCTGTGGGAGCACTGGGCGTTGTGGCCAGACTGCATTTGCAGGCCAGTGGGAACAGACGCACAGTGTGAAACTAAAGCTCAGAGCTTGGTGTCTGTGCTGTGTGTATTTCAGATTGTGTGTGGGTTTTTTTTTTTTAAAACTTCAGATTAGCTCTAGCCTGGAATTGTGATGCAGCTGGAGTGAATCTCTAGGCTATGTTTGGCTGAAAGGGATTCATTTCACACACTCTGAGATGCTACACAGTGCATCAGAGCACTCTAGTGGGGGTGTTTGTGAGGTTCAGCTCAGAAGTGCACTCCTGTGTCAAATGAAGCACACAGTAAAGTTCCTTGGCACTTCTGCAGTGTGTATGATTACCAGGACTAATTTCTCAGGCTACAATAGATATCCCCAGTACCCCTGTGTGGCAATTACTGTGAAGTACTGAGACTGCTCTGAAGCTTTTGCTGTCAGATCCAAGTTAAATTGGAGTTTGTATTTGGCTGTTATTGTTTAAGTTCATGAAACCAAATTGCAGAAACATAAATACGTGGTTGTTGGGTGAAAGTTCCCCCAGTTTATATTCTAAACCCATGGCACTTAATCTGCTTAAAACCATATTTGCTTCATAGACATCTTGTGTATATATATTATTCTCAGTCCTACTCCTACAGAGAGCATCATATCCAACACTCTCCTTGTAGAACACCTCAGCTCCCAGCCGTGCACACTGAGTAATGCACTGGTCACAGGCAGAGTAATTGTGTGGGTGTATAACTGGGGAT
Source organism: Atrichornis clamosus (assembly GCA_013400975.1). Classification (NCBI taxonomy): domain Eukaryota; kingdom Metazoa; phylum Chordata; class Aves; order Passeriformes; family Menuridae; genus Atrichornis; species Atrichornis clamosus. The sequence goes on from WBMZ01003062.1 coordinate 39,833, forward strand.
GCGATGGATCCTTCACACAAATGTTATTTCCTGTCTCCTTTTCCATAGCCAGTGAGTCCTTGCCTTCAGGAAAGTGTGAGAACTGCAAGATGCAGGCAGTGGTAATGGTGCAATAAATTGGCCATGGAGTCCTCAAGTCAAGAGTGGCTCAGGCTTGTGATTCATCACCAGAACTGCCATCCTGCATAAATGTAGCAGGAGACCTGGATGCTTATTGTGTGGTGGATTAGCCTTAACTGGCTGCCAGACACTCAGCCAGCCCCTCCTTCACTCACCCCCCTCAACAGGGCGGGGGGACAAAAAAGATGAAGCAGCTCGTGGGTCAAGGTAGAGGTAGGGAGGTCACTCACCAATTACTATTGCAGGAAAAATGGACTTGATGAAAATTTTAGTTTATTGCCAATTAAAAATAGGCTCGGATAGTGAGAAACAAATACAATATTAAGAACACTCTCCTCTCATTCCCCACAGGTTCAGGTTCAACTTCACTCCTTCATTCCTGACTCTTTAAATAAAAAATGTGTGTGGTGCATCTTTGTCTATATTGGATAGGATTTTCAGCAAGTTGTTGAAATAGTAATTCCTCTTAATTGCAAAACCAGCAATGAAAGCAAAAGTAATGAAGGGCTGTTACACTTATCTAAATATTTTTTTTGTTTAATCCAGGAGCTATTTCTACTTCTTAATTGAGGGAAGTGATGGAATAGATATAAAATATTTTTCTGAAGAATTGGAAACTCATCCTGTCAACATTCTCAAAGGTCTGCAAATGTTTTAAATTGACTACATCACATAATCCTAACCCAAAAATGAAAAATCCAAAGTCCTTTATTCAATATAAATAACAGGGCAGATTCTTTCTTGAAAATATCCAATAGCTTGACTGTTGTGTACTTTTCTGTTTAGTTACTGTGCTGGTGCTTCCTGCACCCTTTGTACAAGGGAGAATCTTCCTAAGGTCAGGGCTCTGAATAAATGATGTTTCTTTTCCTTTCAGAGTTACTCAGTTGTGGATTTTTGAAAGGTTTTTACTGATAAGTACTTCTCTTGTTTAGACTTTGTCCTGTTTTTGATGATGCAGCTTTCACTTGTCACAGACTCTTCATGCACTGACTTCTGCTACGAGATCTCATTGTGAGGTCTGGAGCTGTCACTGGGCAATACCAGTTCTCAAACTGACCACTGTACTTTAATGGGAGATGCACTTTGCCTCATTGACTTCCCAAACTGTCTCAAGTTTCAGACTGCTACAGGGTATCCTTGCATCTCTATATGAACAATTTCAAAGAAGTAAGTAGGAGTTCCTCTTGCTGACAATTTAAAAATCAGGGTGGTAAATTTTATTTTAGTCAAGTGGTTACAAAACTTGAATAAATTTACAGGGGAAAAAAAAGCATCAAACAAAAGCAGCTGTTCTGCAGAGAATATGCCTGTCATTAAGCTGTTACCTCACATTGTGTTTCTCTGCAGTGCCTTCTGGCAGCATCTCAGTCCTCTGCTTTTGGGGCTCTATCTTTTAAAATGTATTCTGCTCTGGTACCCCTCTCTAATTGCACTTGAATGTTATCAGGATGCTGTTGAGCACTAATGATTCTTCAAAGCAGTATGTAGGGACTTTCACTTCCCTTTTGTTCATGCTAATTAAGTTAGGGAAATTTTATATTGTGCCTTGATTAATTTTGGGAATTTGTAAGAATGCAAATGAACATTGTTTATCTGGGGCTGAGTTATCTTTTGATGTGCAAACACACTTTGATGTGCTGATTTTCATTAACACTATTACCTTCCTCTTTGGGAAGGACTTTGAGTTACAATTACAATTCCATCTGACTCCTCTCTGCACAGAAGTTGTGACTTCTGTTACTTGTGTCTTATAATTGTATACAAATTCCATATTGTAGAAGTTACCTGAACAAATTTCATGTTAGACTAGCAATATCAGAAATTTAATCTTGCTTTCTATAAGTCTCTGATCTATACTAATAACACAGATGACCAATGTGATCCTGGATTCTTGCACAGCTGTCATGGTACCAGGACATACAGAGATGACCTGCATTCTGCAGGCCTTGATCTTGATTGGTTTTATTCAATTATGCCTAAATCTTTAAATTTTTTTTTAGGGGAGTCTTTGAATAAACAGTCTGACAAATGCAATATTTAGCTTATATTTATATTTTCATGAATTGTTGGGAACTCCTAAGGGATTTGTACTGTTTTCTCTAAACAGATAAGACTATATATGAAAAATATGCACTCGGTTTCTTTGTAGCTGGCTTGCATTTGCATGGTGCTTCTCACTGAAAACACATATGGAGGGCTGTTCATGGTGCTATTTTTATTCTTGGTTTGTCTCTTAGAATATGTTGAGTGTTCTATTATAGAGCACAGAGCTAGATAATGTGTTTGAGTGTTGTGGATATAATAAAGAAGGATCGTTTAAAGTTTTTGCTTTCTAATTATATTCTGTTTTAGCCCACAATGTGTCCAGACATCTCTTTCTTATCCTGAAAGACACCCTAAACACTAGAAAGTGCCAAGCAAATTAAAGCACCCCATCTAAGTAAACAACCACATGGCAGAGTCCATATGTTCTAAAATTAGGCTTATCTATGTTTAAAACAATATATTACTTCTGCTGCTAGAAAGGGAAATCAAACCAATTCCCTTGTGTGGAAAGAGCCATGTTGCATTCTGAATGACTATTAGCATATTAATCACTTCTTGTGGTATTTTTCAATTTAATCTTTTGAAGTAAACCCTGGAAGAGTATTTGCTCTAAAGTAATTGTATCACAGACTAAATGCAAGCTGCTTTCAGTGATGCTGATGTAACTTTTAAGCTGTCTCAAGTAAATGCGCTGCCCCCAAATGAACTCTGCATTTTGTACGAGAAAGTGAAATCCAAGGTTTGTGTGCTTTATGGAGGTGACCTGCTACAGATTATGCTTTGGAACATGCGTGATTCCCCTGACATTCCTCTCTGCTGCCCTTCAGAGGCAGAGTTCTGCATCCTTGCTGGTCCCAGACGGGGCTTCCTACATTTATAGGGAGCAAAACTGCTGACTGAGAGACCTAAGGCTGTCATCTTGTGTTTCTGGGGCTTTGTGACAAGGCACACGACATGATGTCACTCACTGTGTGTTCCAAGGAAGATGCTGCATCTTTTAAGAATTAGGACTTAGTTACATCTGAGACAGGGACATTTCCCAGAGAATGAATCTGTGCCAAACCTCACTGATTACAACTCAAGGCAATGAGAAATAGGAACTTGTGTGATTATTTTGGCCAATTTTGGGGTTAGCAAGGGTGTTACATTTGGATTTAGTGTATTCTCATTTCTTTAGAAAGCCATTTTCTGGCTGTAGGACAGATTAAGCCAGTGAAGAGCAAGACGAGTTTGGTCAGAACAGCTGATGTCAGTGAACAAAATGAGTATTCTGGGTTTAGTAAAAAAATGCCCAATACAGTTAAAAAATCTAAACATGTACCTGCCTGTAAGCCATTGCAAAATGTATGGAAAAATAGTTTGTGAGGGTTTTTTCGACAAGTTCTATTGCTGTGACTTCAATGAACAGCATCTACCTTTCACAAGCAGATGTTTTGGTGCCCTGGTGCCCCTTGTCCTGTGCTTTATTCAACTTTTAGGTAGGGAAAGTCTTGAAAGGCTCCAGTTTTTTAAAAGCACATATACACTTGAAGTGAAATAGCATATATGTCTACCTGGCTGACTCAGTGAAAAGTGTTCTCGTGCTGAACTGTGACTCTGTTGTCACGTTGCTGGCCAAGGTCAGGGAGCAGTAACCGTGGTGCCAAGGTCTTGCCTCTGGCAGCTCTTGGTTTCCGTAGCAAATCTGACATTCTGAGCAGTTGCAGCTGCTGGGCAGAAACCGAAGTAGCAGAGCAGGGGTTTATGCTGGAAAAATAGGATCCAGAGAAGTGGTTAACTAAAGTCTCTTGGAAATGGGGAAGGAAAGGTATTGTAATTTGTGCTCTGATGGCACTTAAAAATCCAAACTGAATGATCTGCTCCTTGTCCTGAACTGCTTTTATATTTGTGTATTGGGTTTGTGTGGCTAGATTTTTGGTAGTGGAGGGGTTGCGGGGATGGCTTCTGTCAGAAGCTGCTGGAAGCTTTCCCTATGTCCCATTCTCCCATTTTTTCTATACTCGGCTCTGTTCATTAATGCAGGGTAAGTGAGGAATAATCCACTGGTGAGTTATTGAGTCTTACTTTTGATAGTGACTTCTGCCTTTGGAAAGGAGTTGAGGGTTTTTGGAGGAGTTGCTTGGTGAGAGGCAAACAGGAAAACATCTGCTCTGCTCTCTCAAATAGGTGATGCTGTCATGAAAAATGCCATTACAGAAACGTTGTCTTGGTCACACTGACACATCTTCCTTCAGAAGCATCTAAGTTTGTACAATAATGACTCAAAGTGTGCTACGTTGCTACATATTTGAACTTCAAGTATACCTTCTAAAATGAAATTGTTTCTGCAAACAAAGTCTTTCTTAAAATGTTAGGACATCATCTGCAAATTGATAGATTCACTGATTTGGCAAAGCAGTCACAGAGAGCAGCACAGAGGCACCCCAGTGCTCATCTTGCACCCAGTCACTTCAGTCACACTGGTGTAAACCACAAGAATCACTTGAAATAGCATGGAACTGTTATTCAAAGAGCAATTTATGCTACAACCAAATACCTCTTAAAATATCCTTTTGCAAAGTAATAGCATAACATGAAGCAAGAAATACTCACTGCAAACCTATGAACTTTTGATGTCAGTCTATTTTGAGCAAGCATTTCAGCTTCTGCTTAAGTATGTCTAAAACGACAGATTGTTTACTTCTATTTGACATGCTGTATTTTTCATTTTAAGTTTGCTTTGTAGCACAATGTTGTAAATGCAATGAATGACTCAGTCAACCTATACTTGCTAAAAGCTTCTTAGCATATTTAATCATTTTCTGTTTGGAGGTAGCACAATTTATGTGCTAAAATGCTAGTGTTGTGATATAAATTAAGCTAAGGGGAAAAGTACAGTGGTTGAAGCAATCAGACTAAAAGTTGGTCTGTGTAGCGAGTGCTTTGCAGAAAGTAAAAAACTGTTTGAGTATTTATGTGATTGTATCAAAACAATTCCTTCCCTTCTTGCTGAGAACAGCCTGCAGTACATCTGACTTCATTACTTATGAGGTGATTTTTCCAATTGCCCAACAGAGATCAAAACTGAAGTCCAGCTGCATTTTCACCCCTTCTTTCTTCCTCTGTATTTTGTTTCTTAGTTAAAATAAAGGCACGGTCAGTGCTAGTGACAGGAGTTGGGATTAGGACTTAAAGCCAGCAGGCAGAGCTGAGTTTCTGAGTTTGAACAGGAGGTGAGTAAAGAATGCAGAGGTGTTTCTGGCTCTGCTGCTTCTCTGGCAAGATAGAACTGCTCTGACCACTCATTTCTTCCCCATGTTTTAAGCTGTTGCAGCAAAGTAAGCACACAATTACTATGTGAGTAAAATCCTCTGAGGACTTGGTTCTCTTGCCTTGTGTCCCTGTTATCTCCTATAAAATATGCCAAGAATCAGAGTTTAATCTAAGATATCTCTTGTGTCTTCATCTACTTATTCCTTAATTGGTGTAGCCTGCCAACTAGATGCTCAGCCACACTGGCAGCTCTTTTGTCAAGCATGGTTATCCACCAAGGACTAGGTAGAAACTGCCAAATAATTTCATAGAATTTGCTGATTAACCACCTGCTTAACGTGGCTTTCCTCACAATTGAAATTACTGTGGGGCTGGTGGTAATATAAAAACTTCTGTGGAATAGTGAAGATCACTGCCAGAACTGCTTAGATTTGATCTGCTGTGCTGTAGATAACAGCACTGAACTAAAAATATTTGCTTGATGAATAGCACATATATAGTTTTTGCCACATAATATTTACCACTCGTTTGTCTTCAGCTGAATTATGTCAGGACAACTTGAAGTGAAGAGAAAGAATTATTTGAATTCAGCCCCAGTTCTAAAGCCTAGTGTAGGTGCGTTTGGGTTTGAATGAGTAATCCCTGTTGGTTGGCAAGAATTTATGTAGTTATAGAGGAAAAAACATCTGTGGTCAAACACAGTGTTATGGTAAGCAATGCTCCAGCCTCATTTTCTTCTAGTTTATCCCAAGACAGTCCTTGAGCATAATCATCCAAAAGTGTTTGCACACTTGTAAAAGTGTTTTGTATGCTCTATAGTGAGTAAAGAAACAAATAGATAACCTTTTTGCACATAATATAAAAGAATAAGTGAAATGCTTGGTTATGGTAGTGAGTATACCAAATGGTGTTATTTAAAAAGTGTTGTGATGATTTGAGAAGCAGATAGGTGAAACCACTGGCACATGTATATCAGGGAATGGAGGTAAGATGATTTGCTAGAACTGACAGGCTGTAATGGATGCAGGGAAATCACACCTGGTTGTACCACATTCCCTATCTATTGAGTAAAGTGCAGGATAGAAGCGTTTGTTCATTCCTTCTCTAATGAGAGTCTGCTGTGGGGGTGCACTGGTGTTTGGCTGGTCTGGGGTGGGTTTTTTGTTCACTGCTGAAACTTTTCCTAGAGCTTTTCTGCAGGTTTGTCAGAGCAGTCATGGCTTTGGAAGCCTATGTGCTGTCTCCCTGTGCCTTAGTGAGCCACAGTGTGTTGTTTGTTCCTAATGCCTCCTGTCTGCATTCAGGACCCAATGCTGTTATCTCTGAAATCAAAGCAAAAAATTGCATTTACTTTCAAGGAAACAGAATGTGATTTTCTTTCTTTGGTTTTTAGCGATACACAATGTCTAAAGTTAAATGCATATGAAGTATCTTCACATAAGCAAATGAGATTAAAATATAGATTGCACTGCAAACCGGACAACTTTGATTATGAGATGAAATACAGGTAATCTCTCTTGGCTTCCCCTGAAAACTGAAATTACTGTTCCCTACTTAAAAAGCATCATCTGAAGAGCAACCAGAACAAAAGAATTGTTATTCTTGTCTAAAATAGAGAATTATTGTCAGGCTTTTGTGATCATCATGAGGGTGTGTTTTATAGGATGCTACAGCTGTCTAGATGATACACTTAGATCTCCTGCTGAGTTTTTTTAAAGAAAGAATTATTTCCCTTTTGCATTATCAACTTTTTCTTTTTTACAGACAATATTTATTGTGCTTTTGCTTTTTGTCTGCATTGCAGATGTTAATCGTTTAATTCTGACCTTGCTTAATCTGGTTTTATACCATATTGAGTAGATTTGCTCTCAGTTTAGAACAGAGATAGAAACTCATTGTTTCTTTGGATAAGAATGAATGTGCTGGGATCTGCGATAGAGGTTATTGAAAAATCTGCATGAAGAACGAGCCATTAAAGCAGCTGCAAAATTCGTTCACCCTAATCTGTGAGAAGGGCTGTCAGAGGTTTCAGTTGTCACTGAACTTGTTTGAACTATATCAGAAAGTCAGAAGCCTTTCTGACTGAGTACTGTGACAGACTGTGTGATAGAAGTGCTGCTGCTGAACCAGTTTCTGTAATTTGGAAACAAAACAGAAGCATAACCAGTCCACAACTGGAGTTTGTTTACTGATCAAAACTTATTTTTGATGTTTTAAGTGAACATTTTGCTGCTGGGAATTTGGCTTAACTTACACACTGAGTTGTAATTGGGCTCCTCAGGGGAATCTGATATTCTACATGTGAGTGGTAAAAATATTTTCAGAGAGCTATTATGCCATCTCTGAAACTTTAATAGTTTGTTCAGACATGGAAACAGGAGGGAACTACTGACACATGCAGTCATGTTCTTTGGTGAGACAGTTCACAGGAAAGCAACAGCTTCTACTGTCTTTTATATGTGAAGTAGTTTAAATGTTGAAGAACTACAACAGTGTCTGAAAAACCTGCTTTTGACTTTACCCAGCTTCATGAAAGGGAACATTGCTACCTGTCCCCACTTTGTGAAGTTTGATTGAAAAGAAAATATTCTGTCTCCATAAAAGCCCAAAACAGTTTCTGAAAACCTGTCTGTCTTCCCTGTTCAGAGAGAGAAGGATTCATTGCTATTGACTCTATTCCTGATGTGGCTAAAAATCAATTCTCAAAGCCATTGTGATTTGCCTTCAGACTCTGGAACTGCTGTTTGAGTCCCAGTGTTGCAGACAAGACTACATTTCCCTCTACTCTTTCCTCTGTCCCAGTGTTTGCTCCCTAAGTTTAGTCCTTGTGCCTGGATAAAATTTAACAATTGACATACTCTCAGTGTGAGCCAAGAACTGTGATAGCCTGTGTTGTAGGAAGTTTAGCCAAATCTTGCCTCTTCTGCTTATAAATTTTGAAAAGATTTTGACTAGTAGAAAATATCTGATCCTCTCAAAAGCCATAAATGCAAGATGTTGTGGATTTTTCATTACCTTTCAAGAATTATGAGCAACATATTAAGTTTTTGTATCTGAAACCTTGCCTGATGATCACTTGCAAACTCAGGTTCTTAGGTACTCACACAACATTTCTGTGCCAGTTTCATCTTTCCTCGCATTACTGCCAAATGTTTCTTGATGATAAAATGTCTTTCAAAACCTGGAAACAAATATTCTTTGTTCTTGTTTTTGAGCTTAAATCCAACTTAGAAAGGTAAGGTTTCTTTTAATTATGACCCTGGCATTTAGTTATTAAAAATTAATTATTAAGGAGTGGTTTAACTTGAACCTGATCTTTTCCTCCCCATTTAGTCACATGGATCTCTGTTAAGGCAAACTCTTGTAGCAAACATCCCATTGTGGAGGATAATAGAGCACATACAGGAATCATTACAGAATATACCCAAACCTGTCAGTTATCTTAGTCATGCTCTAGTGCAATTTTTTACTGCAAAGCTGTCTAGAACCTTAAAATTGATGACTGATGATTTTTCCTTAAGTACATCTGAGTTTGAGAATGCTTCCACTGTAGTTTCAGGTCAGGTGTCAGCATAACACCATGAAATCTCCTTAAAGCAACATGAATTAAAAATTATGTCTACATCAGAGCTGTATGTCTCTACATTGGTTGTTGAGCAAGTACAGAGAAATCTGAATGTCTGGGAAGATTTCTGTGTACATTTCAGGGTAACCATTCTGGTTTTATTTCTGAGGTGGTAAGTTAAAGTTTTTAAAATCAGTTTTGGAAAATTCGCAGATGGAAAATAGATTTTCACCAGAAATTTCATTAGTATTAATGAACCATGCTGTAACAACAAGGATGGAGTTCTCATGCTATGTTAAAGCAACATGATAAGGAGAATTTTGTTGTAACTGTAAACTCTTGGTAGATGGTTTTACTTTAGGACAAAAAATTAAAACTGAAGTGGGACTATTGATCTTTGTTTGCTAGAAAGGGACTTCAAGACAAATGCCCCAAACCAAAGGGTAGCAAAGTTATTTTGTAGAATGAATTTTTTTCACCCACCTACTCCAAAGCCTGTTTTAAGCCACTCTTGTGTATTTTGCTTTTGTCATGCCATCTGAAATTTTGCAGACACATTTCCCCCCACTCACCACTATTGCCCCATACTGTGGACTTGCTGTTAGACCCTGAGACCAGAGCAGGGGCACCATGGGTCAGCAGCACTGGCTAAGGCTCCTGTGGCATTTTCTATCTGGTTCACTTTCCAGTGGATTTACACCTTTTTCTCCATTGTGAATTCAATTTCCTCTCCATCAGCATAACTTTTCTGTAGAGGATGACAATGTGTTTAACTGGACTTGAAAAGCAAAAGAAGTCATATCCTTTTACTGCATTACAAGCTCGTATTACCCTGATAACACTTGAAATGTTCACTCCTCTCAATAAAATTTTGATGGATATCTTTGTATCACCAATTTAACAACTTCACATTAGATTATTGGTCTTCAAGTTTTGACAAGACTGTGAATATATTTTACAGTTCTCATTTATGCTGAGATATCTGGGGTCCCATGTAACATCCCTGGAAATCAATAAAAAGACTTTTGTGAATGCTTCCTGTTGCATTTGGATCCCTGTGCTTGAGGATACAAAGATTTTTAGGCCTCAGGATTCCTTGGTTTTAGGATTTTATAATATAGGAGTTGTCACATGAGATAAAAGCAAGGTTCTCCTATCTCTGCCCTCTGTCTCTAGTAATAGTCAGGATCAGCTTTTTGAAGGGGAGCATGAGAAACATTGCTGGAGCAATAAAAGAACAGCTTCCCCCAGAGGATTTTGCTTCTTCCTTCTGTCTGTGAGAAGCTGAATTAAGACTTGAAGCGGGAGAATTTACACTCCTCAAAGTTTTAAATCTTATTACTAAAAATAACTTATTCTCATCTAACTGGGGATAATTTGCCCTCCACTCTTCCCCTTCTCTTAATTAAATCCTCTTCATCTGTCAACAACAGAATGTGAGTTTTTCTTAGTATCCTGTATAAACGGTTAAATCTATTTATTTTATACAATGTCCTGAATTGTGCAGCATCATTTGCATTTATCTCTAATTTGTTTTTTTTATACCTAGTTTCCTTCTTTTTTTCTATGTATTTTTTCATAAGTACATTTTTTGTACCTTTTTAGTTTATATTTACAGAGCTTAGAAAATCACAACATTTCATGCAATCTGTCTCTGCTTCTGGTGAAGAACTGTTACTGATTTGATAAGAAGCCATCGCTTTTAAGGTGGGTGATAAAGTCAGGCTCTGAAATCTATATATAATCAGGGTTTATATGTACTTTTTATAGGTTGTCTAATTTCTGAGATACTTGCACTATTCTGTTGGTTTAGTGGTAGCTCTGGATATACGGAAGTTGAGGGGCTTCTGGTCTTCCTGTATTTTATGCAGGTTAATCTAGAACAGCAGAACAAAAATGCCTGTCCTTTGTTCCCAAGTGGCTGTGCTTGGGAAGACAACACTGTGCATCCTCACAAGCAGCTGCAAGGGACGACTTGCAGCCCAGTCTGTGTGCCAGTGCAGTGGCTCTTGTTCATGGACATCAATGGATGAATTGGTGCTCTGCAAGGAAAAGGAGGAAATTAATGATATGCTGCTCTGTATTTCCAGTAACTGATCTGTAAGCGTGGTCTGAATCCCCTCTGTGCTTAATGGCTCAGTTCCCTGACAAACATAATGAAAGCTGACCAAGGTATGATTCAGAGTTGTCATTTTTGTGTGCCATGCAGGATGCTGGTGGGAACCCAGTGGTGGAAGTGAAAAGTAAACAATGCATAAGTGCGTGTGTGCTTGAACAGGGGTCTCTCTGCTCTCCTTCTGCCAGGGTGCTGCTCCTCTTTGCATAGCCCACCTTCAGTCAGGTGCTCTAGCCATGGGAATGTGCTGACCATCTCCTGTCCTCCCCCCTTGCTGTCTGCAGACCCCTCCTGCGTGGCCCCTGCTGTCTGTGCTGCCAGCTAACAAGCAGATGCCTGGAGATGGGCCAGTCTTCACACTGCTGCAGGCTGCTGTGTGTTCTGGGTGTATCCACTCTGGGTCTGCAGTGTCGTAGAATCATGGAATAGTTTGGGTTGGAAAGGATTTTTAAAGGTCATCTAATGCATATCAAAGAGATGGGTTTTTTTGTTTCATGTAAATTAAATAGAATGTATGGATTAAGGTTTAAAAATAAGTCTTTTTTAATCATGTAAGAATTGAACACACATAAGTGAACTGAAGGTTGATCTAGCCCAATATTCTGTGGGGTTTTTTTGATGGTGTCCAAAAAAAGGTGCTTGGGGAAGTGTCTAAAAACAGGGCAATGGTAGAGTGAGACTTCCTCAAGTATACCTTCCCTGTTCCTAGAGATTTCTGGCAACTGAGTCTGCTGATTAATGGCTAGACTCTTATTTCTGTTTCATTGGTGGGCAATTTGGTGGTGCCACATAGAGAAGACTGTGGTTAACAGGGAATGTCATAATTGAGATTGATTATGTGTACATCAATATTCTGGTACTGGTATTTCTTATTGTCAAAGGAAGACCCTGCTTGTTTTACAGAAAATTGATTTTGGTCTCAGAGAAACCTTGACTCATGTTTTTCAGCTTGTTCAGAAAATAGTTACTTTCTTTTATCTTGTTATATGCCATGCAATTAAAAAAGTGTCGGCTTTTCTAAAGGAGGGAGAAGTTGATCAGAAGAGCCTGAGAGGACAGTTACATGACAGAAAACAATGCTCTGATCATGTTTTGACTTTTTTCACATTTGTACATTGAATTTAACAACCTCTAAACTTTTTAATATCAGAACTACATTTTTTTTGTTCAGTTAAAGTAATGTCTCGGAGCTACATGGCTTTAGAAAGGTCGTGTTGTAGAGCCTTATGCAGAACAACTGTCAGTTGATTCTCCATTCATTAACTCTGCAGAAGGACTTTTTTCTTTTAAGATAAGAAAGAAGTCAGTGACACCAAGTTGTTTCTTTCCTCTTCTGCTTCCAAATTTATTTTGCCCATAGTATGCAGCTCTTAGCATTTTCTACTTGTAATCTGTGTCGTGTGTTCTTTTTTTTTTTTTTTTTTTTCCTCTCTGTTTTCTGCCAGGAAGACTTTTCTGGTGAGTCTTAATATCTCCAGCACAAAGGTTTCTCCTTCAGTCCATTCTCTTTCAGGAGTTCATGTGCACTTCTGGGTCACCACCAGACAATGCATTCATGGTTTCAGGAGCAGCAATCCCACCCTCCTTGTCTTTCCCTGGCCAGATTTCCTGGAGAGGTTGATTGATGCTGGGTAACTTGTGTTCCTGCCTGAGTTGCAACACTGGGAATGCAGGGGAGACTCAGAAGTTTATTGCCTCAGAAGCTGTTCTTTAGCCAGTTGTCTGTGGTATTTTAATTTAGGGCTCAGCCCCATTCAGTCCCAGATATGAGATCTTTAAGGAAATACTTATCCTTCATTTGCTTTGAATATGTCAGAATTATGATTTCTAATGTCAATGTTAAGGGGGTGAACAAAGGACAAATATTTAGCCTATGACCTTGTAATAAACAGATTACTTATAAAAATTAATTTACTAGGTTTTCTACAGGAATGTGAAACATGACTTTTGCTATTGAACTCTATTGTTCAGGATTTTTTTTACTAGATTAATTCACTTCAGGATTTTATAACATGGCAAAGTAATGTATGACTAATACATTCAGTTATCAAGTTTAACTCTCAGAGAGAATTAATGAGCAAGGCCTCAGCAGAGCTATGAATCTGTTTATGTTTGCAAGGTGATAGGAAGAGCAGTCAGTATTTTTCCTGTACTTGTGCAGTTTTGATTAGCAGCTTTGAAGATGTGGATTACCTGGACTTGACAATAATGGTTTCTGCCTTTTGCCAAGTTTTTGCCCAGGTTCATTTGGCTCTACTTCTTCAATCCAAAGCAGGTGGGAATTTTGAAATACAAAATATGTCAGAGATCAAATTCTTGGGAAAAAAGCAATTTTACATGAAGGAAAATCTGTTGTGCCAAAAGTCCATAAGTAAAGTGATATATTATGGATAAAATTGTGTCAGTATGTAAAATAAGTTTTACTAAAATTTAGTAAAACAGTAATGGGTTGATATTCTTGGCTTGATCGCAAACATATTCTATAATATTTCTCTTGCTTCATTGCAATAAGGGTACATTTGACCAGGCTGTACATGCTGTTTACCACATTTATTTACCACTTCTTGCAGCCAAAGATACCAGTGACATTTAACTGACATGGGTAAATCAATGAGGAATATATCCCCTTACAGCAAATGTACGCTCTATCTAGCATAAAATAATCCTCTGAAGTATGAGTTCTTAATTCACAGTATTTGCCCCAGAACTTTAATGCAGTTCCTACTAAACTTACAGGTATGAAATGATGGGCCACTGTAGGATAGCAGGTTTACTTTAATTTCCTGTTTTATTATGTTTTCTTGCTTTTACTTTGCTTATTCTCTGGTGTGGGAGTGAGCAAGTGCCTGTGTGGGGCTAAGTTGCTGGATGGGGTTAAACCACAACACTCGTGCACAGAGATCCAGGAACTTTTGTCTTCCATTTCTCCCAGTCCAGGGAGCAACTGGAGCCAGAGAAACACCTGCACTGCCTCCTGTGAGTCTTTGCCCTAAAGCACAGTGAGGACAGGGGCAGGACCTCGACTCTGCAAAGGACGTCTCAACCCCAGTTCTACCCATGGCCCATAATGGTGCAGAACATATGGCCTTTTAAACATTTTGGTTTCATTGGGTCGATGTTATTTTCTGAATTACTGGAAGATTTCTGACTCACGGTGGTGCCTACCACAACCTCAGTTTGCTAACTTTGTGCAAAACAAGTAGGAAACGTGATACCTGCTGCAAATTGCTTACCCTCAAATTTAATACACTGTGTAGTGACATGAATTCATCTCTTAATATGCTCTGCAGTGCTGAAAGATGCTTCAGATGCCTGAATATAGCATTGCAGCAAGTTCTGCTGACAAAAACATATTGCTGTTCTCATATTTAATCTAATACTTGCTCTGTGACAGAAGGTTGCTTTTTCAAGCTGTGAATCTTCTTGGTCTGGAAGTTACAAAAATCTTCCAAGACCTGCCAATAAATCAATAATAATTGGATTTTTTTTCCCTGATACATTTGATCAATGATGTGGAAAAATTCACTAAGTTTCTGCTTAGAATAAACCATCTTTACAAAAGCCTGACCTTTCTGATGAGAAATTTTATCCTATCAGAATTTTCTGTGTAAGTGCAGTCCAAGTGTTCTCAATCAATTGCAGTAGTTTTCTAATTTAATAGACCATCGCTGGGTCAATCTCACATTTGTAACCATTGCCTGAAGATGTTTCTTCCTCTTGTCATCAGAGAAAGAAGTTAAATTCATAATATTTACATGGTTTAATATTTTCATTTTCGCTGTAGTAGCTCTCAACATTTTACTCCAGAAAAAACTGGGAATGTTATTTTGACTTCTGAGTATGGATGTCAGGACTAGAGTTGATGAAGTTGTTGAAAATTCTGTACCAATTGCCACAATATGCCTTGATGTTTTTGTTTGTTCCAGCTGCCTCTTAGTTTTAATAAATTGGATAAGACTTTTTAGAGCATGACTGTCAGAGTAGCTCTGTTTGCAATATATCTTGAAATACCATTGCCCTGGGAATCCTGTGCATCCTAAACAACTCCCTAACAAGCACCCTGTGATGCAGCACTGCCAGCTGCTCTGGTTTTGCTCTCCTGGTTATAGGTTTGTTACACCACGGCTTCTCAGGGGCACTCCAGGAACTTTGAATAGCAGCAGAAGAATTTCTAGCACTGCCTAGTACAGATCACTTGTAGCTTATTAATATCAATGGATTTGTCCTTGGAAAGAGAAACTTAATATCTAACTTTAATGTATGCTAGCATTACTCTTCCAAATCTTGTTTTTTTCCTATTTATTTATTTATTTATGTGATTTTATTTAAAAAAACCTCAACCCCATAATGTATTTAACAGTCCTTCTTAGTGCTTTCTCATGTTAATTATTGGAAAAGCTATGGTTTGTAAGTCTCTGGAATGTTTAATTGTACTGTGTTTTTACTGATAACAGTCAAACAAAGCAGGCCACTCTGGATACCCCGTGGGCCTTCCTTGTGCCACAAAGCCATGTGAACACAGTGTTCTGGCACAGATGAAATACAGTGGCTGTCACCAGGCTTATTAGCTCGGGTTAGTGGGGCAAAACATCTTCTGGCTTGGAGCAGACTCTTGTTCTGCTGATTCATAGGATGGATGTGGCCTCAAACAGTTTGCCTGTGTTTGCTATGAAGAAATCCGATTGTATAAAATGAGTTAATGTAAAAGCATGTACAGATCTGCAACATGTGGGCAGGAGATGTATGAGCTATTTCTACCCTAGGCAGGGTAAAGCCATATTTTGGAGCATCTCAGGGTGTAGAATAAAATTATGGCTATTCATTGCCACAAAAGCAGACACTATTTGGAATTTAAACCATTTCATCCTCTCTATTCACCAACTGCGCAAATGCCATTGTCAGACTGGGATGCCTCAGTGATGAAGATGGACAAATAAAACCAATGAAGAGAAACAAATGTTCATGTAGCTGGAAGAAATGGAAGGTCCTGACACTCTGGAAGGAGGAGGGACAGTGTGATATAAAGTGGGGTACAATCAGTCCTTGCAGACATCATCCATTTGAGACAGGAATTGTCTGAAGCAGATTGCCACCTCAGTAATTTGGTTCCTAAAAGTCTTCCAGTTAACACAAGGTGCCAGAATGCTTTAAACTTTTAAAATTGGGAGTTCTGGTTAATTTATGTTTTCTGTTCTCCATTTCTGAGTGCTGTGGGGTCAAACTACATTATTTTGACAGAGGAGGAAAAAAGTGGTAAAATTTATATTCAATAGCTATATTCACAGTAGCGATAGATACTATATGTGTGAAAGCTGATGTCAAGAACTCATGAATTTAGACTTAGGAAGGACAAGGCTTCATGCAAGCCACGTGTGTGTTTGGTTCAGCTTTTTCCTGTGTACTGAAGTAGTTGGGAGAAGACAACCCTCAGGATTGGTAAATCTCTCCTCTTTCAAATTAGCAGAAAACGGGTGAGTGCGGCTTCCACTGCCCACTTCAAGTTTGCACTGAAAGTTTAAATGGTCCTGAAGCATTGTTGGGAAAATGCTTTTTCTAGTGGTGAAAATCCTGCTTTCAGCAAAATTTTCCATTCTAGAGAGTATCAAAGGCCAGTGTGGGGTGGATACTAATTAGGGTGGGGATCACATTGGTACTTATTGGGGGAAATACCCTAAAGAGCTGCAGCTGGAAAGGAGTGTCAAAGGCCAATGTGGGGTGGATACTAATTAGGGTGGGGATCACATTGGTACTTATTGGGGGAAATACCCTAAAAAGCTGCAGCTGGACAGGAGTGAAATTGGTGGTGACTCCTAAGAGATTCCTTCAACTTCCTTTGGAGTGTTTGGGGTGCTTCAAAGGGCCGTGGATTTGGCTGAGTCCTGTGGAGCTGGAGATGCATTGCCTCAGGTTTGGAGTTGTGTGGACAAGGGGTAGGCACTAAAAGCAAGTTTTGGGGTCCTATTTTCCTGAGGTGCTGTTGAGTTTCTTGTGGATGGGGAAAAAAGACTGGTTGAGTGAGCTGGGTGAGCTGAGGTGAGTTACTGGGTGATTTATGGGCAGATTTAGGTGCTAGTAGAGAACTTGTCTGCTCAATATCCTCAATGTATCTATAAGCAATTTGCATTTTTCTTGTGCAGAACGCTGGGTTAAAGGCTGCAGTTTTCCTCTAAGAAATCAAGGATGTCTCCTGTGTTTTGCTGCAATTGTAGCAGCCAGCTCTGGTCTATACTGCTGCAATCCAGCCTTTGGCTGCTTGCTCACAGCTTCAGACATATCTGCACTAACATTTTGGAGTGATATATTTCTGTAAATGGCAGTTTTATGGTCAGCAAAGGCATGGACTGCTTTGCAGGTGTAACAGTTCATTGCCAGAACTGGGCTATGGAGCTTTTGACAGTTAAGTATTGCACTTATCCAGTATGTTTTCATTTCCAAACAATTTGAATTTGTGAAGCTAGGTATTTGCCTCATTTTGTTTGTTTTCAAGTAAAGAAACATATTTTAAATTGTTCATTGTGTTTTTAATACCTCATGTGGTGTTTTTGGTATCGATCTGTCCACTTTGCTAACTACTTGTCTCTTTAAAATTGATTGAAAACATTAAGAATAGAGTTGTTCTGAAAGTTATGCTTCTGCCTTTAAATAAAAGGGGACAAACTTATGCCTCAGACATCTGTCACTGGAAACTCTAAGCTCACTGTGTATTTGTAGAATTGCTTATGGAGCTGTTCTCCCACTTTAAGTCCAGAGCAGTGTAATTGCATGGTACTGTTTAGGTAATAGCATTAGCTGTGGTTTTTTAATTAAATTTTAGATGTCAACTTTGTCTTTTTTGCAAACCCTGTTCTATTGTACATGAAAGATGCTTGACATTTTTGATATAATTTATTTGTCTAGTTTTCATGCTTACAAACCCTAGCAAATTTATTGCTATCCCTTTTAAACTTTGCTCAGCTCTGTGATACAGAGGTGAAGTGGGGCTTCATGATTAAAGACAATATTAGCAATGAGAGGGTGGAAAGTTGGGGGTCAACCCCCTCCCCTCCCCATTTTATTAGAAAACACTTTAACTGGAAGGCAGCAGTTGTTCATTGTCCTCTTAGAGCATTCCCACTTGGTATAGATCATAAACTCCAGAGTGTGCAGCTTTTGCTCCGTGCTCTGTGACCCAAAGGGTGGCCAGGTTTTGCTATTTGGCCTTACAACAGAGAGTGTTTGCTTTTGTCTCTAGTATGGATGGATTAGCTTTTAATGCTAGAGTTTTATCATATTTAATATTAATTTATAATGAAAAATATGAAAGTGCTAGCAGCTCTCCAAAAGAAGTAAACTGAGTGATAGGCTTTGTAAGGAGAGAGTCAGAAAACAAAGCAGAAAGGACTGTGGTCTTACTGTACCTGCATCTTGAGTACTGTGTCTTGTACTGATCCCAACTTTTTAAAAAGAATATCAAAAAGAATCTGTCCACAGAAGATTTCCTCTGAAGAGGAGACTAGACAATGCCTGTCAGCAATGTTATAGGCTTGGGAAATAACAGAGGAAGAGATATGGTTTAATTTTCCCAAGTGTTTTCTCTATATGGATCCATAATTTATATTACCATTGCAGGGCCTTCTCTTACTTCCCTTTAGTAACTGTGATTTTGCTTATTTACAGCATGCAAGGATGTGCCAGTTTGATCCCATTTTAAGTCTTCCAGGTTGTCTTCCCAATGCAATTTGCTTTGCTTCCATTGTCCAGCCTCAGGATTCCCCTTAAAAATCTATTTCCTCTTTAGAATTTGTAATCCATCAGTTCAATTCTGCTCTGCTGCATAAGCAAATCTCACCTAGGACCTTGCCTAGAAAGAACTGACAGAATATGCCAGTGTTAAATTCAATGCCTCAATATGTAACTAATTAAGACTTTTGAATTTGATTTATTACTTTTACCAAATGTTAAACTCTAAATAGAACAAGTGCCTCAGTGAAAAAAAATGTTACTTATCAGACATGGCATTTGTTACTCTATATCAAGTTTTGAATTTAATATGATATGGGACTTACGTTCAGAGAAGTGCTTTTTTTTTATGAATTCCTCTTTTTGCATTCCTGTCCTGCATGTGAAAAGGATCTGTGTATCTTTTTACTACCAAGCAGGTATTAAGAGCACTATTGCCTCTTTTATTGTTAGATTGATGTGTGGTGTACGATAAATATAAACCCAAATATAGGTTTAAGGGCTTCTCCTACTGGAAAGGAGGGAAATAAGGGTATGGAAATATATGCAAGATATGCAAATACAGAGGAAGTGAAGAATGTTGGAAAGCTGTGATAGCTCTGTGGTAGGCTACATCATCTCGTAGAGTTGTCACTGCCAGGCAGCCCATTTTTGTTCCTGAGATCTTGGCAGCTGCCCTGTGGTCTGTGGTGTTGGTACCTTGCAATAGCCTGAACCTATTCGAAAGAAGTTCTGTCTATAAGAGTTCTGAGAAAAATCTGGGGACTCTTGGGCAGCTGATTTCTGAGCTGCAAACTGGGCTTCAAAGAATTGGCCAGCACAACAAAGCCAGTGGGAGAGCTGTAGTCCCTAAAGTCTGGAGGTTGCAAATGTGTGATAAGCCATGTTCTGCTTCATGTACGCTACAGGAAAGAAGAGATTGCTGTTGTTCCTATGAAATGAACCCACAATATCTGTGCAGTGGGTAACTTGTCACCAGCTACTGCAGAATGCAGCTTTTCACTTCTGTGAAGTGTGCGGATCTTTCTGCTGACATGCTGCTTGCAGGGATGCTTTCATCCCACTTCTCTAGGGGCTGCTTTTGTGTCTGCCCCCTTATTTTGGCCTTTGTAGTCCTTTAGGACCTACATTTTTTCATATTTCAGAGTAGATCCAACCATAAAGCCTTCCTAGTAAACTGGTGTTGAGGAAAGTCCATTTTCAAGGTTGTAGACATAGGGTTATAGAGTCATTTATTTTGGAAAAAAACCTCCAAGGTCATCAAGTCCAACCATTAACCTGGGACTGCCAAGGCCACACTAAACCACGTGCCCAAGTACCACATGTTTTTTAAACCTCTCCAGGGATGGTGACTCAACCACTTCCCAGGGCAGCCTGTGCCAGTGTTTGACAACTCTTCTGGTGAATATGTATCTGAGGGCAAACAAACTGCAATCTGCAACTTGTGATTCATTGGCAGCAGTGATAAGAAAGGAAGAAGCAGCAATAAATTGATAAAGCAGTAATAATCCTCGCTGCCTCTAAAATGAGAAAAAGAAAAATTTGATTTTTTTTTAATAGTTGTTTATTTTGCTCCGTTCTTGATGTTTTGGTGTCTGGCAGTAAATTGTCACTGCTGATTCTCACACCTCTTACTGCATTTCTGTTATAAGAAATGTGGACCTGAAAGAAGTGTGATTATCTGGAGTACTGGAGTGACCTGACTGCAGAATGTGATAGCACTCTCTGTTCTCACTTCTGCAGTCAGACTTACTAGATTTGTGTGATGCCTTGAGCTATTACATGGACATTAAAGCTTTTTTCCACAACTTGATAACTTTCCTGATGGGCAACAGGAAGGACAAGGAGAACTAATTTTTCCCTCAGAAGTGCTATAAAATGTTTGGAACTTTGTTATACTTCTCTCTGTGCTTGAAAAAACTTGTTTGGAGACCCCTTTGCAAGCTTAAGTTGCAGATTGGGCTCTGAACTCTGAATTCCATATCGTGAAGTATTCCAGCAGTTGCTTTCTCCTGTTAGAGGCACATGATACTTTTAGGACCTCACTGTCTCTAATTTCTTACAGCAAGTTTAAGAACAAAGAAGAAAATCCTGTTGCTATCTCCCCGTGTGAGTGGGGAACTTCAGTGTCTGATGGGTGGAATCCTTTTTTGGTACAGGTGAGAGCCCTGCATTGGTGTGGAAAAGATTAAAGCCAAAATGCTTTTCTTGACTTAATCAAACTATTTCTTTTAATTTTTTCCAATCTGGAAAGGGCAGTTTTGGTGAAAAGAATGTAGAGGTGACTCTTGTATTGAATCAGACTTAGAGAGGAAGAGGAGAAAGGACTGTGGAAATGTGCTACAGCAAAAGACAAAAATCCATAGAAGATGGAGGGATGGGCCTGTTGTATGCAAATACTTATAACTTCACAAATCCAAACAAATGTCTCTTGCCTGAGAAAGATTATCTCTTAGTTTTTTCAGTTAACAGTGAGGAAAAGCTGAGATGTGAGATAAGAGCTTTTAAATATAAGGCAGTTGAGCCTGAGAACACCTCTTCTCAAGGATAAATTAGGAATATTTTCTGCAGTTCATAAAGGCCCATCCTGATAATCTGCCAGGACTACAAGAGGAACAAACTTATTGATTAAAGTTAAAGTGCAGTTTTGTTGTATGGAGTGCAAGCAAGAAGTGTCACTCTTGCAAGAGCAAGGTAAGGAACACAAACACAATCCTGTTGAGGACCACTGCAGACACACAGGGTGAACAGAAAGGTATTCAAGCATTGAAACAAAGTGGAAAAGTGAGGAAAAGAAAACAACAGGGATATAGAAACAGGCATAGTAACAATAAGAAATATCTGGCTGTGTTTCTCTTCTGGGCGAGAAGGGAAAGTGGGAAAGAAATGTTAACATTAAAAAGCATCTAATGTTATATTCTACTATAGAAGGGATTGATCAAATCATCTTCCCAAATGGACACTGTTAGATGAAAGCATCTTTGGACAAACCTTAGCAGTTTTTGAGCAAAAAGGCAGCTCTGTCATTCCTTGTCAGGACTGTAGCAAAGGGATTTCAGTGGTTTGCATTTGATAGAACCGGGCTATATGCTTGATTGGTGTCTTCTTTAGAGCAGTTCCAGTTCTGTAGTATTTTAGAACACCCAGAGAACTTTATATTCATCAGATTTGAAAACAAGTTTCAAATCTGAATTCTCATGAGTTTCTCAGGAAATTGCTTTAAAGTTGGGGTTTTTAAAGAAATTATTTTTACTTCAGGTTTGTTACTCTCTAAAGATCTTTTGCAGAAAAATTCTTTTGCTTACACAAGCTTCCCATGAAACCCTGGCTGACTAACCCAGGCTTGTCTAGTGGGGCTGTGGGTCATTGTTGATATCACTGTGGTCCAGGTCCAGATCCTGACCCAGTCAAATATAGTCGGAGCTCTGGACACAGCAGAACTGGGAGATGAAGGATACAGTTTTTCCTGGGAGAGAAAAGTGCTTCATTTACTTGAAAAAACACCTATGATTTCCAGAAGATTAGTATTCACAATTTGCTCCTGCAGGAAATAAGGTATCTTTAAAGCTTTGTTCTGATTCAGAAATCTCTTGAAATGCAGAATTGCTCTCTCAGAAAAAAAGTTACCAGCTTTGTCTAGTAGCCAGTGATATTTGTCTGTATGCTTTATCTCTCTGCATTTGGCATAGCTTTCAGCTGGATGTATTACTTGATTTTTATTATAATATAAAATATTGCCTTAAAAAACCTGACAACTTTCTGGTACTTCTTTCTAGTCAATACTTTGCTTAGTCTGGCTTTGTGCTTGTCATAGGACATCAGCCTTGTGAAAACTTATGTTGCCATAAAAAGTACCTTCATACTGTTTTGGCCTTGCAGAGAGGTAGGCTGTTTAGGATGTAGTTTGTGTGAGAATCAGTGGAGTAAAGGAATGGTTCAATCTGATGTACAATTCTTGAGTATGATTTTAAGGGGTAGGGGAAACACAAGAGGGGTTCTGTCATGAAAATTTTCTCTGATTTGCGTTTTAAAAAGAAGAGCTCTAAATGCAAAAAATGCAGTGCCTTCTACTCATGAACATTTCCTTCCTTGGTAACTGTTTCCAAGCTGAATTGTTGATGAAAACCAAATCAAAACTCTCACTTCAGCCTTTGGAATCACTTGACAGTTTTTACTCGCCTGTTTTCAAGTCCATAGGGGTGGATTGAATCCATCTGGTTAATTAGTTTTCTGCAGTAACTTCAGCAGCAAGGAGTCTTATGCTGGCATCAGTGTCCTGAACATGCAGGGATATCCTGAGCAGGGCTAAACCTCCCTCAGAGGCCAGACTCCAGGGAACAGCAGGCTGTGCCCAGTAGCTCAAGTGTTGGAGTCTCACTGCTCCCCTGTGCCGGTGTCAGCAGCTCATGCACAGCAGCACCAGAGGAGGTGTTGCACAAATTCCCCAGCAGTGAGTGCAGGGAGGTTGTAGGGGTGTTTTTAATTTTTTTGGCCTTAACTGCTTCTGTTCCATCTGTGTTTCCTATTGGAGATCTGCAGCTGTATGGATGTTTGCAGAGAGCTCCTTGGCATCATGCAGTCAAACATGAGCCAGGGAAATACACTTTGGATGGAGGAATGATGCCATATCTCTGAAATTACTTGTTTTCTTAATCTCATGGTACTGAGTCCAGAAGGACTCTCAGAAGGAGAAAAATTGGTGGCTAGCAATGTTTCTGCTTTGGTTTAAGTGAAGAGATTGCTAAAAACAATTGTATTTGGTTCTGGTGATTTTTTGCATTTAAGTACATCTTTTATCTTTCCTATTTCTCAAGTGCATGGAAAACACTTTGAATTTAGTGCAAAAAATGTATCTTTGCTAACATGAAGACATACATCGAAAAAAAGTGATGCTTTTGATATTCTGACAGGCAAGGTGAGAGCATGTTAAACAAACAAAAATTATATTTGATTGTGGATGAGTGAATTTGCCTAAAAGTTATTGTTATCTCTATTCTTAAATTTTCCTTTTCTAAAATCTGTCTAGATTTTAAAAAGAACCTTTACCCTCTCCTTAGTGTAATGACTAAGTTTGCAGTCAACTCAGAATTATTCCAAAAATAGACACTCATAAAACAGACTACAGACCTTTTCAAAAGGGAGTCAAGAACATGTTTCTGTCTGCATTCAGGTAATACTTGAACTTATTGTTATTAATGGCACAGATACAAAGTGCCAGATTTATGTAGTTGCAGGAATCTCTGACAGTACCATGGCACAGCAGAAGTCATGACCACCTGCTTCAAAGATGATTGCAATTTTAACTTCTGACCAAGGATTTCTGATGGACGGGGTGACCTTCAGTCTCACACCTTGGGAAGTCTCTCATAGAAAATGTTTTTTAGGAGATATTAAGTTAAAAAAGATGCAAAGCTATAAATAAAAAAAATTTCAAGAAATATGATTGAAAGCAAGTGAGGCAAACAAGCCTCAGTCCCTGTGTGCTCGTTTTCCTGAGAGCTGGGTTAGGCGAATTTTATTGCACACAGAGGGGAAGCTGCTGGTGTTTAAGTTGTGCCATGGCCTCAGCTTTCAGGGGATGTGGCAGAAGGACTCGAGGCAAGCAATGCCTGAGGCAGGGAGTTCTGACTCTGCTCAGCAAAAACTACCTGTTTCTGCTCCTGAATGCAGATTCCAGGCACCCACAATTCAAAATGCACACAAAACCCTTCACCATAGCTGGTACCCACTCTGCAGCACAAATGTTTGGTTGTTGGACTCACTGGGAACTGGGTGGTTTGATGTGGTGTTCTACTATCCCATACCAAATCAAACATTTGGAATTCTGTATTTACTGACTGTCCAGCTTTCCTGAGCTTAAGCAATCACCAGAGAAATCAGGTTTAAGTATTTGCCTCTAATTGTATTTGACTTCTGTAAAATTATGGAGATTAACTGATGGTCTTCCATCCTGTTGGGGACATTTCATCTGCTACCTTTGGGCAGCAGGGATGGGTGATGGGCCTTTTGAGTCCCCTCACAATTGTGTCCTATGGTGAGAACATATGTGATGTCTCTTTTCCATCTGTGAAAATGCACAGGTCTTTGAAGTTGTAGTGAACAAAGTATTCTGGGATGTCAGTGGTGAATTCAGGACACAGGGATATGGGGGAAAGCTTTAAACAGACTGGAGTTTTGCTGAGAAACTCCCCAGGGCTTCAAACTGAGGTTTAAACTGACACCAACATTTTATTGTGGTATGTCATTTGTTTTCCTTGGTATGGAAAATATAAAAAACTGGGGAGGCAAAGCAGGGAGAAACAAATATGATACTAAATATATTAATACTACCATAGAAGAAGCTTTCCTTCCTCAGGATTAATTTTGCTGAGAAATGAATGTGAAACACTTGTGAAATGAGTCATTCAATTTGTCAGTCCTAAATTAGTTGGTTTAACTTAGGAAACTGTATTTTGTTTACTAATGTAACCATAGCTATGAAGAATGTGGCTAAAGGAGCTTCTATGATATTACTGGTGGCTGATTTGGAAAACATTTCTACATGTGACTTCCATATGCATCTCTGCTGGGGAGAGGAAATGAAAGCCTGATTGTGCAAGACCTTCATTGTTTTGGCACACTTCTGAATGGACAAAAGAGAAAAATTTCCCAGCTGTCCTGATTAATGCTAATGTGCTTCCAGTAGTCTTCCAGAGTGTTATTCATTGGGATTATTTAGAGGTACCTCTCTCATTCTTGCTTCCCAGACAAAAGTGGCCACTTGCACAGAAGTAAAAAATAAATGTTTGTATATAGTTTTATCTCTTCTGAGGTAATCATCAGTGTTAGAGGCCCTAATAAATTCATGGAGTATGCTGATCATTGCTGCAGAAGGCCAAGGTGTTTCTGCTCTTTACACTTTGGGACTGAAGAACTTGATAAAGAGGAAAGGATGAGAGAGGGCAATAATGCTGCTATAGTTTTCTCTCTTTCCTGCTCTGGAAGAAAGGGCATCCAAAGAGCTTTCTTATTGGCTTTGGAGTCATAGAGGAAAGGCAGTTTGAGCTGATAATTGATTTTTCTAGAGAACAGAAGGCCAAATAGTGACTCATGGGCTAAATCCTGTTTGCAAAGCAATCTTCTGACCTGAGCAAATGACAAATGACTGGTGGCTGTGTGACTTATAATCTCCTCAGCACAGAGAATTAGCATTGCTGCCAGTCCAGAATGGTTCACAGTGCTTCTACTCCTGAAATAAGTAAGGTCTAGGCTTGGTTAAGCAACCCACTTTCTGGGATGATTGACATCTACCATGGCATGGAAATAAGTTGTCCTGACATCACTGCAGGTCACAGGTCCTGTGAGGACCTTGCCAATCACTGCTCTCACTTGTGCAGTGAAGAACAAAAGCAAAACAAAAAATTCTGTCAAAGTATTAGTATTTAAAATGATTGTTCATAAAAATCACTTATGCATAGAGACAGAACCAACAAAGCTGCTTTAATATGTTTAAAATAAAAATTAAACCAACGTGCTGGTAACTACAATGACGGACTAAGCAGGAAGCTGAAAACTGAACCAGGCTGCAGCAGGTGCACCCAAAGCTAAGGAGCACAGTGCTGAGGGGAGGGAAATGTGCAGCTGCAGGTCCAGTATAGCAAGCTGCTTGAAGTAAGTTGTCTACGTGTGTCTGATTTTACAAGCTCAAGCTGTAAGTAACAAAACTAAAATAAGCTCTGTTTGTTATGAATCATTATTGACTAAATGATTTATTGTGCAAGTAGCTTGTGCAAGTGGCTGCAGATGCAGGTGATTTTTATATTGCCTTTCTCGCTGATTGGAATAAGGTCACTTTGTCTCCATGTGACATTGGTTTGGATTAATTACAAATTTTCCATACCATCTTCCATCCTTGAGACACAGCATGGTAAGACTTTTGGAGGTGGAATGATTGACACCAGAGAATAGCAAAGTTAAAGGCAGCTTTTTCATTTTCATCGACAAAATCACACCCTTTCTTGTTCTTCTGCTTGGCCTAGTGCATGTGGGTGGCCTGGATTTTGGGAAAACAATTTTAGAATTGAACTTCTCAAATATTAATTTTAAGACGGGGTGTTGTTGCTATGTATCACTGTGGCTGTTGAGAATGTGACAGTGGTCTTGCAGTACATAACAGGAAGTAAGAGGGATCAGGGAACTGGTGCACCAGGTTGTCCATTCCTTCATACATCTGAGTAACTTCTCTCTTCTTCAGGCCACCTCATCTCCCTACCACAGCAGTATTTCAAGAATAGTGGAACTTGCATCCTTTTACATTTTTTTTTCTTTCCTACAAGATAAAAAAGAACAAGTCCTTATTTTTGTTCCTGACAACAACATTAAAAAAATGTAGAATTTTGAGTTGAGTGGAAAAATAAAATAATGAGCTATCATAAAGCACTTTTTTTGCAGTGCTTCTGTCAAGTATTGTAAAATCACAATATTTCATTATGTCAATTCCGAAATAAAACTGTTACTTTTTCAGACTGGGTTCACTGTTTCTTATATGAAAACTGTTTAGCATCAATGCACCAAAAAATCCATGTAAGCCATCCTAGGTATCAGAACTTCTAGAAAGGAAAGCTATTACTAATTGTGGACTTTTCCCAACCTACATAAATCCTATTTTTGAATATATTCAACATAATTGCTCATTATGTAAGTATGTTAAAATGTACAACACCCTTACCATGTCTTCCTTCATTGAATGTCATGCTGTGAATTACAAATCTGTTAATGTAGAAGTGTAACTTGCACATTCCAAATGCAAAGATCTATTTTCTGTTCCAAGTCTGTTATGAGACCATCTGTGATTGCCAGTTTGTACGAAGTGGATAGGAGCAATACGAGCTTGCATGCAGGTTGTGAATAAACTCTGTACTCTTTCTAACTACTGTAGCATGCAGTTTGCCAGCTTTAGAACATCAACCAACTTTTTGTCTTAAGTTATGAAAATTTATGCCGTATTTATGTTCCAAAACTTTTCCGTAATTGCTTTCTGACTAAGAAACCATTAAGAGACCAAATTATAAAAATCATAATTAACTTGGTATGTGGTATTGCTGTCTAGCAGTGATCTCTTTACGCAAGAGATGTGGTCTGCCTTACAAATGAGGATTTAGTCATCAGCTGTACTAGGTTAATGCAGGGGAGAGGATCTGTCATTGCAGGTTAATCAGGTGTGATGGGGGCTCTTTGGCCCTGGAACTGTCTCAGCAGGAAGTGCAGTGCTGTGCTGCTGTGTGGGTTCAGCCAGCACAAACCCAGTTGTGAAGCAGAGGAGTCCTGGGGTGGCAGACAGCTCCGTGGCTCAGTCCCTTTTCTGGGTCTGAAAGGGGTTCGTTGGCTGTACTGGGACTGCTGCTTTGTGTAACCTACTTGTGCTGTTGTCAGCCAGGCACTGACATCAAACTGCTGAGCAACCAGAACTTGCAGAGAAATTGTGGCATTTCTCTTCCTTTGTAGGACAGAATTATTATTTTCAGAGTGGTGATAGAAGAAACGTTCTCTGAGTTGATCCATGGGTACAAGTGTGTTGTTTCTGTCAGCTGGTATTTGTTTTATAGATTTTCCCCCTTTCACCAAATGACAAAGTTGCAATGATTCTATGGATTGGCTTGGATTTATGAAAGTCAAAATACATGGCATGTTCTAAAGAAAAGGATGGTGTAGTCTGTGTCACTGCTGTTGCTTGCACTCCAGAGTGTGTTTCTTAGGGAAGACCAATGCACACAGAAGCACCTAAAGGTCTCTGAAATGAGGCTATTTTTGTCAGTTTGAGGTTTTTCGTTTTTTTCCTTCAGGATAGAACTGCCTGCATCAAGCAAGGTGTGCTACGGCATCCACGATATAAGACCTGGACTAAATATGATATGCTGAGTAGTCTTCTATAAAACAGATGAAAGTCATGAAGCTAAGCATCTTCAGTGCAGATACACGGAAATATTTGTGCAGAAAGATAGGTGATTCCAGATCACTTGCTTGACCTGCCAGCTGGTGGAAGTGCAGTGTTTCTCCCTCAGCACCTCCATTCAGCTGCAAGAGGTCTCTTGTTGCCTATCAGAGTTCTAATTTTGCTGGGGAAGATGAAAAATGTGCGTCAGTGGTGCCATAGTCTAAACTATTATGAACTGCAGGGTTTTTTTAGAGTTTTAGTCAGTGTGGGTTACCACAGATAATAATAGTATCCTCTGCACTGTGCTAGATTGCTCTCAGATTCTATTGGCTGTTTTGTGCTCATCAGGGGTTAGCAAAGAAACTCCGTGTGGGCTAAGTGAGGTAAAGGTGAGCTTAGGATGCATTTTCATCACTCATCAAAATTCTGTTAAACTTTTTTAAGGATTAAAAACCTGACTTTCCACCCCCTAATTAATGCAGACCTGTCTCATCTGTCCCTCCAACAGTAGCTCTGCTCATCTGTGGGAGTGGTATTTGCTCTTCCTGCACCCCAAAAATCCCCAAACATTTGAAGAATCGATAGGTTGCTGTTTCCCCTGATATATTTCTTTCCTTTTTTTTTTTGTAATCAAATTAACTCCTGAGTTCTCCATTATAACCTGACAGTGGACCCATCTTCAGAAGCGACTGTAAATTATGCATCTATTTTAGCCTTGTTTCCTGAGGCAATTAAATTTTTTCAGAGACATTGTCAGTCTGTCCCTCTGTGTTCTCCCAATAACTTTTTAACCTGTTGTCACATTACTGTAAAACCTGACAGAGAGATAGATATTTCAGCTTACAAAATCTGGAGGAATTCCATGAAAACAGATGGCTAATTAAAGGAATGCAACCCAATTAGTGTCCAGAAGGGAAATGTTTTATCATGTGCTTAGCACTTGAGTTCTTCATGGAATTTACACGAAATAAAAATATCCCAAACATAACAAAGCTTTCATTAGTGCCAGCAATGTGTTACACATTTTGGAGTCGAACCACAATGCACAAACCCACCAGTACTGTTAGTTCTACAACTCATACTTTTTTGTTAATATTAACTATTTTAAGGAAAACAACCAGAACTAGTTAGGAAGTTGAATTAAGATTTGTTTTTCCAGATGAGCCGCTTATTTTACACCATTGTTTTTGTGTTATTATAGTAAAATATGAGGCACAGTGTGCTCTGGCAGCCAGGTGGGCCAACTGTGTCCAAGCCTATTTGTACTGTGGATTATGACTTGATAATTTTTTTTAAAGTCTTAATTAGTCATTACAATTCCCACCCTTTTGTTACATTTAATTATTTTTCTTTATTTTCCTTTTCCCTCTTAATGAAATAAATCAACCTGTGCTTTTATTCCACCCTGCCCCAAACCAGCATCATCCAGCACCTGTGCTGTCCCAGAATGCTTCCAGGAAACTTGTGCGGTAAGGCTGCTGCAGTTTAAAGGCCTTTGAAGTGTCTGTAAAATTACAAGCTATCATTCCTGATACAGCAGCAAAGACACATTTTGTCTGGCAACAACTGGGTAGCAGGAAAGGGGAGAACGCTTACACTTGTAGCGTGTGGTTTCAGCTGTGGGGTTTGAACCAGCTCTCATTATATTTCTGTCACTGCTCCCAGACCGATCGAGCTGCTTTTGTCTGGGTCCCAGGTAAGGAGATGTCAAAGATAAATTAGTTCCTGTAATTAGGATGCCTGACCTTGCTGGCAGAACAGTAGCTTAATGTGTGAGGACTGTGAGAGCCTGCACCAGTCTAAGAAACAAGTTTCTTGATACAACTGCAAATTGTTCACTTGACAGGGAGTGGAGCAGAGCTCAGAAAGGATATTAAGGTGCAGTTCTGGGACAGTGTGCACAGCTCACTGTGCTGTTTTGACAAATGAACTACTTGGAAAAGCCTGGAAGATGCTCTATGGAGCTGGGATCACACTTTGGCTGATCTGATTTATCTTTGACAATAGGTATAAAATCATATCATAAGCTATAGTTTACTTCAGTTTTGGAATTTATAATGGTATAAGACCAAGATGATGCTCTCTGTTGCCACTGAAACAAAATGAAGTCTTTTGCAGAATTATGTTTAGTGATGAAATCTCTCCAAAGAGGTTCCCAGAGACATTCATGTGCATGCCATTAGTTTACTAGTGTGGTTCTTGATGGGTAAAGGCAGTCTTTGCTATGCTGTAGAGAGCTGCATCTTAATATTGCCCATTCTTTTGAAGAAGGCAGGAGCCCAAAAGGTAAATTCTAGCTGTTATCAGACCATATGTCCTGGAATTCACCTGATAGAGTCTTTTTCCAGAACAACTGTAGACAAAGAGACCTTGAAGCCTGGGAGATTATATTTTCCCCAGTTTATTAACACTCTCTGTTTTAAATCTTGCTGTTCTGGTGATTCTTGCAGTGTCCTGTCTTGTTCTTTTTAAGCTTCTCATCTAAATAATATCTTGTGTTAATCAGTTTTACAATTTAATTGCACTATGTAAAGCCGGATTTTTTTTTATCAAGTTAATAATTTAGTTTGAGCAAATGTCATATTTCTTATAAGTTCTGGGACCTGACAAACAGAAGATATTCATTCAAAAATACTTTAAATTGGCTGAGATGATCTAGAAGTCACAAGGGAAAATCTCCACAGGTGCATGCATTAGTCACCTTCTGAAGTGCTGTCTAGGAAAATTTATTTTATTTGAGATTATGCAGATAATGCTTTAGCCAGCATCAGAATTCTTCTAATTATTTTGACTGATGATGGTACAGTGGTGCCTGTGGGATAGAATATGAAAGCATCTTCCAGCACCTGATACCTGTTCCTTGCTTCAATAGCACCAATTGATCTTGGCTCTTTTGGCATCAGTAGAATTGCAGCTCCTGTGTAAAATCAGAGAGTGGGAAGTTGAAACGCTTTGTTTCTGCTTTGGTTTTTTTTTTTAAATTTTCTCTTACCAGCCTGATTACTGAATCAGCCAGGGCTAGTTCTCTGCTGTTTTCATGTCCCAGTGCCAAAGGCAAACAAAAAAAGTATGAAAGTGGAAGCTGTTCTCTTTCAATTTATATTCCCTTAATTTACGCTCTTTGCACAGTTTTGAAGACAAAAAGCTTTAGTGCATGAAAGTGTCTTGTTCTAGGTTACTCTCCTTTTTGGGGATTTTATTAAGTAATTATGTTAATCATAAGTCTTCTGACTTCTGGTTTTTTCTCTTTTGCCTCTAGGTAACAATAATGAAGGAACAAAAAGTAAACATAATTTTATTACTCTCTTGATCTGTTTAACCTGTCATAAACTTGTGGAGATTTTTATGGCATTTAGTTATAGGTTTGTTTGGTGATTTTGTTTTGGTTTTTCATGTTGAATAGCTATTAACACCCTTGAGTTTGATTCTTTTGTAGATTTTTTTTTTTTTACTGCCTGTGAGGGTTTTTCATTCCCTTCTCTTCTGACGTATGGTAGAGCAGAAGAATGGGTTAAACTGAATCCTAATTATTTTTGTAGCTTGAAGTCAATAGACATTCATGAAGTAACAGCAAACTGTTATGATGTTGAGACCCCTCCTGTCAGGGGTCTTAAAACAAGCTGTAATGGCACCGGAAACATCAAACAGGTTTGGAAAGAGAAGTTCCCATGAAGTTAGCCTCACAGTGTATCCTGTTTCTAATCTGCCTGTATAAAACACTATTTTTTTGGATGCTATCTGTAAGACAAGCCTCATCAGCTCTGAAACTTCCTCCCTTCTGAAAGTTTGACAGGCTGTTTCTTCCCACCTAATTAACAATTTTTTTTTTACCTCAAACTATGCACTTTGTTTTTAACCTTTGTGTAAGTCAAGATTACAGAGGATCCAGAAATCAATTTATCATCATTGCTGTGCTGTGTGGCTGCCTGAAGGTACAGAGGGCTGACACCTGCCTGGAACAAGAGTTCACATAACGTTAGAAATGCGGTTCTAAGGTGTCACAGTCTACAGTTGCTGAGGAGACCCCAGAACTGGATTTCCTGCAAACCCCCTCCAAACTCCTAAAGAGTTAGGAACTGTACAGAATAGCTGAGAAAATGAATTTTTGTTTTGGGGTTTATGACGGATTCTGTCTTGCACGTATTTTTTAAAGTACTTTTCTGAAATAGTCTGCTTCTTGAGGGAGCTCGTTCAGGAGGTATGATGTTCTTGACGTGTTGCAGAAGCAGGGGCCAAGAGCTGGCGGTGGTGCCCTGCGGATCCGTGCCCTGTGAGGTGACAGCGCGGGGCAGCACCGGAGGCGGGAGGGGAGGGATGGGTTGGCGGTGGTTGCTCACGTGTGCTGCCTGAAGGATGGGCTCAGTTCGGTGCCACAGTGAATCCCACTGTGCTAATCCACCTGTCTCTGCCGAGCTCCAGGGCTGTGGGGATCGGGGGAACTGGAGATGGCTTGGCACACCTCCTGAGGCAGGTGAAAGCCCTGATGAGTTGCACCCAAAGCACTGTGTGAAAGGGCTAGTACTAAGGTTCCTAATTCAAGCACGTAAAATTTGGTCAATGCCTCCCCCTTGTGCATGTGCATTAGGATACAGCTTGTGTTGTGTGGTCTCCTGCTGTGGCAGTGTCTCACCCCTTGCTCAGGAATGGGTAGCTTCATCTGGGGCTGAAGTGGGGTTTTGCAGGACTGTGACTGATGATACTGACTTTGTTGGTGAAGAACTGGGAAGGCTTCAATGACTGTGGAATTACAGGAGGAAAAGGGAGGATCTCAAACATCTCTTAATCCGAGTTGCAATTCCATCTAACACCCTGTGCTTGTGCTGTTTAACTGCACACTTTCAGTGTACATGCGCGTGTGTCATAATGCAGTGAAATGTCCTAAATAAATTAGAAAAGTATTTTGTGGTGTTTCTTCCACAGTCATCATAAAAGCTGTTTCTCATGGTCTGATCAGGTCTGTACACAGATTTTTATTCCTTTCTTTTTCTCATGACATCGTCACTGACTATTGGTCACCAGAGATTCAAATGAAATGTTGAATTCTCTACATCGATTCAAAAATCCCATTGTCAATAATAAACGGGCTGCATTCATGTGCAGAAGATATGTTGCCATATAGAAATGTGCATTGTCATCCTGACTAGCATAAAATAAGCTTATAAAACTTTAATGCAAACCCATTGCTCAGAGGAAAATCCCTCTACTTGCATCAGGATGCTGAAACGACACAGCTGTGAGTTGTTATAGTCACCTGCTTTCTCCTTTGCCTGACAGAATTGTTGAAAGCATGGCTCTGCTCTATTCACTATTTCTACTAGTAAATCTTGTGTGACAGGAAAAAACCTAAATGTATTGTGTTGGTGTAGGGAATTAGAGTATTATTTTCTTTTTGCTGTTGTTGTCTAGCTAGGGAAATGTATTTCCTGTCAGAGCTGTTTCCAAGGAAAAACACGTTTCCATTATTTGCCTATAATTTCTATTACTACTATGTGAACTCTTTGCACTTTGACATGCTTAAAGGACAGCTGGAGATCTTTGGTTCTCAGGGCTGAAATTTCTACATTCCTGTTAGACAAAATCTGAAACTTAGACATGTTGATAGCAAAATGTATTCTGAAAGATAGATATATGGTTTGCAGCAAGGCTCTAAGTCAAAGATTATTCATTCAAGTGTTAAATATACTTAATGTTAAAAACACATTTCATTTACCTCTGAAACACTTATCTTGTATCTGAAACTGTCACCACAGTAAAACAAATACAATTTAAATTCCAGAGTACTTAATGTCAATACATAAGTAGAAACTTTCAAACATGGTTGTGTTTATATTGATTCCTTTTTTCTGAGGATGGTATCTGCTGCATGAAAACTTTACAGAAAAAATTAGTTGGTTTTTTTTTTTGCACTTACAGAGAGTCTTTTTAATGACTTTGCAATGTGACATCAAGAAAAGATGTAGTTTTTTAGCAGCTTTGTAAAAGCTGCTTTGTTTTCTCACTCTGTTTTTACAAAGATCACTTGGGAAGGGCAAGAGTTAAATTGAAATACTAGATTTCCAAAAATACAGGACAGACTGAAATACATCCCTTTGTGTGTACCAATCTCCTTTCCTGGAGTGCATAAATCCAGAAAAACACATTACTGATCCCATACCAGAACACGTGTACTCTGCTGTCATTTCTAGTGATGTATCTCATAACTTAAACATGAATTTTAGCTTTATATCTAGCCCATTAAGGGGAAAAGTAGCATTTCATGTAGCTATTAGCTTCTCTAATGCATGGTGACACTGTGGAATTTGCATGGCAAGCTGATCAGGGCTATTTTGCAACAGATTTATCTATTCCTACCCCCTGCACTTAACTTTTTTTTTTTATTTTGTGGGGCATTTAGTCTGTTCAGAGTTAAAGAATTGCATAATTTAGGAAAAAGGAGCCTTGATGGGAAAATGAATTTCTGAGGCATATATCAGACAAGATGTTGCTGTCAGATCTTGTCATTAGATAGAAGGAACATCAGCACAAAAATAAGCCTTTGTAGCCCTTGGCATCTGTGTTAAGTATTTATGCAAGAATTAAGTTTCTGCTGCAGTGAATGGAGCTGATGTCTGTGTTTCCATTTATTCAAAAGGGGACTTCTTGTGATGCTCGTGTCCTTGAGAGAGGGCAGGTGAGAGTCCTCAGCAGTTTTCTCCTGTCTTTAGCAAGGGATTATCGATATCCTTGGGGAAAAAACGTAAATGTCATGTAAATCATCCCAGTGGAGTTCAGTCCAGTTGCAGTAAGAAGCCTGATTACTTTGTTCTGACCTTTGGTAGTCTCAAAGGTGTTTATATTTCCAGTAAAATAAAAGGATGCCCGTATAGGCTTTTGGCTGCTTAACATATATTTCCTACTTCAATAGAACTGAAGTATTACAAGGGCTCTACCTTATTTTTCAAATAAATGGAATTGTCCTTTTTCTTTTTTTTTTTTTGTCCTCAGGCTGAGAGCTCATTAATAATAACCATCAGCACTGAGATTTCTTAACTCACCTTGACTGAGAACAAGAAACTCCACGGTTATTAGAAGGTCTGTAAAAAAGATGCAAATGTGCCAGAAAATTCTTTTTCTAAGCATTGCAAAATTTGACTATTGTTCCCTCTGGAAGAAGTCTTTCATATATATAAAATAATACCTCAACAGTTCATGATTTAATTTGGCATCAAAATAACAGAAGTGAGTGAATGGCACTCTTCCTGGGAATTACTCTTCTAGAACTCTAACTCACAGCTAGAAGAACAGACTTTACAGTTCCTTTTTAATCATGGTCTACTGGCACCTTTATCTTAGATGCTACAAAATGTATCTTTCTGCAACTTGTTAAATGAATTCCTTAAAATGTTATCCTAAATTTTAGATGCTGTTTGTGTCTTGTTTTACTCTTGAGACTATAGCTTTATTTAGAATCCCATTGTTTTCTGTGATTTTTAACATGTTGTGTCTTCTGTCACTCATTTTGCCACTTCTAGTGTTCTGTTTTCAGTATACGTGTTATCCAGTGCTAAAATGATATGTCTTCAATTGATTTCCATTCAACACTTGCCCACTTCTTAACTTTAATAATATCCCTTTGATGCTAGAATGTTCTCTATTAGAATGAAGCATTGTTCTTTCATCCTGTACCACAACAGGACCTGATACAACCGCTTCTGTTTCAAAATGGTATGGATAAGTTGGATGAGATCTTCCCTGAAGGCACACTAAACTATTTTTTTGAGCAGACAGACAGATGCCTTTTTTATTTGTTCATGATCTCTACCATGTTTGTTTTCTAAGATGGAATAATACAGATTCTTGGTAAATCTTCTTTGTGCAGTGAGGAAAGCATATAACAAGCTGGGTGCTTTCAGACATAAACAAATGCATCTGTTCTGCTTAAAGCATAGTGGAATTTAGTTCTGTATCAGCTTTAGTGTGGCCAACAGGACCAGGGCAGTGACCATCCCCCTGTGCTGGGCACTGGTGAGGCCACACCTCAAATCCTGTGTCCACTTTTGGGCCCCTCAGGACAAAGACATTGAGGGGCTGGAGCGTGTCCAGAGAAGGGAACGGAGCTGGGGAAGGGTCTGGAGCACAAGTCTGATGAGGAGCAGCTGAGGGAGCTGGTGGGGCTCAGCCTGGAGAAAAGGAGGCTCAGGGGTGATCTTATCACTCTCTACAACTGCCTGACAGGAGGTTTGTAGCCAGGTGGGAGTAGGAATCTTCTCCCAGATAAGAAGTGACAGGATGGGAGAAAACGGCCCCAAGTTGCACCAGGGGAAGTTTGGATTGGATATTAGTGAAAATTATTTCATGGAAAGGGTTATGAATCACTGAAACAGGCTGCCCAGAAAGTGGTGGAGGCACTGTCCTGGAGACATTTAAAAGATTTGCAGGTGTGGCACTTTTGAGGACATGGTGGGCTTGGCAGTGTTAAGTTTGCAGTTGGACTCTATAGTCTTAAGGTTTTTTTCCCAACCTAAATGATTCAATGATTAATTATTCACTGTGAGTAAAAGTTTGTTGCTACTATAGAAAAATGCATTCTACAGAGTTAGAATAATTTAATTGCAAATTCTCTGATTGTTTGACCTTTTGAGTTTGCAGCTACTGTGCTGATTTAATGTTCATTTGGTACTGCAGAACAACAAAAAAATCACACCTTTCTCCCTGGTAAAGATGTGTTATTTGCCAAAGTCTACTGAAATTTGTGAGTGAAACCACATAAGAAATTCATTCAGTTGCTACATTTTCATTTTTTTGGATGAATTTTTAAAATTAACTTATCACATAGTTGAAGAACAAGAATGGAGTAATCTTGTAACTGCAAGCATGTGCATTTTACAAATATTTTCCCTTTCTGTGGACTCTTTGGAAGAGATTCTCTTTTTGGTTGCTCTGACAGCCTCCAGTGTTGCAGTCATGGGTGTAGTATTAGTAGTTCACAGGGCTGTCTGTTCCACAGCTGAGCTCTGAGAGCCAACTTCTCCAAGCCAGCTTGCAAGAGACACCAAACCCTTCAGGTGGGACCTATGGCAATTAGTGGATGTTTCAGGTGAGCGGGTGTTGTGGAGAGGAGAAACAGCTTGTCTAATTTGTTGTATTTAGCCCCGATGCCCTGGAGATTAAGCAAGGAATAATTTCTGTGCCATGAGGCATCAAAGCTTTCTCCTGTGCGTTAGCAGACTGTCCTCTACCTTCTGGCCTAGCCTGGCGCAGCCTGCTTTACATTCACTGGGTAAGTGCTAGCAGAGATTCACTCTGTCAGACATAACATATGTTTTGGGTGATTCAGAGGCAGCCACCTGCATGTTCAGTATCAAGATGTGAGTAATAGTGTGGTAATACCTGCTTTCTGCATGGGTGTTATTAATATTTAGCTTCCTTATGTGTGGGGATTTAATTTCCTGAGAAATATTCTAGTTCAGGATGACTAAAAGGGTCTGAGTGCAGGAGGATGCTGGCACACTGCTCCCCAAAGCCTCATCCTTGGCAAAGCCTCTTTGCTAACATGGTCCAGCATCTCACTGAATGGCAATCCATGCTGGCAGATCCAAAGGATGTTTCAACCAAGGGCACTTGATGGGACTTTTCTCTTTCCTTGTCTGTTTTCATTGACAGATACTACAGCTTTTGCACTCCTTGACCATCCCCAGGGGCCTGGCTTGTCACAGGGCACGCTGAGGTGGCTCTCTGAGAGTTACCTTCCACCAAGTGTGGGAGTGTGCAGCCCTCCAGCACTGTGTCAGTGTAGGGTCTGCTCCTGCCCCAGCTTTCCTGGTAATCCCCCCATGCTGCTGAGTTTGGTCTTTTGAATGCTCCAGCATCTTCAGCAGCTCCTCTTCAGAGGAGAACAAGTTATCATTAATACACTTTAATGGTGCTGATAGCCCAGGCAGGTCTAGCCAGCATGTTCATTGAACAGCTCTGAGGTTTTCTAGGGGTCATTAAAATTTCTCCCTGATTAATAGTGGAAGTCGAGCTTAAGGGGAGCTTCCCCAGAGAACACAGTTGCTTTTCCTGAAGTACATGAAGGTCATTTGGTTCCTGAGGTCTGACCCATTTTTTTCGCAGAATGGTAGGAATTAATTTGAGGCAACTCTTCAGCTCTTGTGTTTGCATGTTTAGAGTGTTGCCTCTGTTAACTAAAAAAAAAGTATTTCTTTTTTAAAGGCTTGCAAAACATCAGAATCTCACATTCTAAATTTAGTTTGGGAAACTCTTGTAGATTAATCTACAGTCCAATTTCTTTTGTGAATTTAAATGTCTTTGCAGTACATTGTGTCTATTTTCTGTACTGTCTGTTTTTAGATCAGAAGTGCTTGATTTTCATGTAACCGAGGTTCATTATACTCTTCTCTCTCTGTTGACTGTACTTGTCTGTCAGTGAAGAGTCAGAATGAAGCAGCTGAGCTGGTTCTGGTGTTTTTCCCTCCATCCATCCTATAACTCCTTTACTTCTGTCAATGTCCCTTATTTTGCCAGCTGCGAGGTAAAATTTCTGACTGTAGTGCAAGTGGATCTTTTCCTTTTGCATACCTGTCATTACAGTCCTTTAGGACATGCATGAGAAGATGATGAAAAGCAAACCTGGAGAACCAGTGTAGAAGAAACTGGTGAGCAGAGGTTCATAATATCTGGGAGGCTCATAAACCAGTGTGTCACATTCTGGAAAGCCTTTGCTGTTCTACCAGAGAAACCAAACCCAGCGTGTTCATTAAACACCAATGTGCTGTTGCAGCATGGCTCCCAACCCAAAGGGACAGGTAAGGAATGCTGTGTACTGCACCCTAATCATTCCAGGAGGGGTTTTATATGCCTGTAACCCTGTCATGTCTAAAGAATGATAATTCCTTCAGAAGCCTGTGAGTACCACAATCCTTGTTTGGGGATATCTGGGATGACTGTGCTCAATTAACAAACCCAACAAAAAGGCTTCTGAGACAGAATCAAGACTGTTCCCTTTAAGAGGCCTTAAGGCTTGCACACCTTGCAAGTGTTTAGGGACAGATAGAGTATTTTTCATCAGAACAGTACGTCCGCTT
Source organism: Atrichornis clamosus (assembly GCA_013400975.1). Taxonomy (NCBI): domain Eukaryota; kingdom Metazoa; phylum Chordata; class Aves; order Passeriformes; family Menuridae; genus Atrichornis; species Atrichornis clamosus. The sequence continues at coordinate 79,633 of WBMZ01003062.1, forward strand.
TTAATGAAATTACTTTCATTTATGTATGTGCATAAGTGTCTGCAAGATCTGAAGGTCTTGGGGACTGCATGTACAGCAGAGTGCTTGCATCAGCATCTAGCATGTAGTCTCCATATAAAACTTGTGCTATAAAAACTGCTAAGAAAGATCTATAGTGTTTGCTTTGGGTGGGTTCCAGTTTCTGTTCTATGCTGAGAACAAGATTGCAAGGAAGGTAGGGGATTGCATAGCAAATTAGTCCTTGAAATGCAGTGATTTGTAGGTCACTTTACCACCAGGTCATTGTAATAAAAAAAACTTAGCCCTTTTATAAACTATTTGTACTGAGGGATCCAAGTTGCAAGATGCATGTGATATGTAGTACATCCAACAAAATTAAGTTCTATGTACTTGACCTTTTTCAAAAAATAGTTCTTCATAGAATGTTTTGTTTTAATAACCATCCAAGTCACGATGATAAGTAAACCTCATCTACTCTGATATTTAATCGTGGGACAAAATTGTGGCTATGGAAAGACAGAGGTATTTAATATGTTTTGAAGAAATTAAAAAATTCAGCTGAGACTGAAATTATAAATTTGTTAGGAGACTCAGGTTTTAGATACTTCCTTGGTATGATATTTCATTTGACTTATAAACCAGAGTAAATGTTACAGCTGAATTAATATTCTTGCACTTCTATTGAAACCAGCAAGCTACTGGCTGTGCTCGGGGACAGCCATGAAAATCATTTTGAGCAGCATGGAAATCTCTTTTTCTGTGAGCAAATAACCCTGTACTACTTTGTGAAAAGTCTGTAGGCAGCAGAGGTCCACATCCAGGGAAACCAGAGGCAAACACTGTCTAAGGGGACCTGGCAGTGCTCAGAGTTATACTGCTGCTGGGAATCCAACCTCTAATTTTTCAGCCTACTGTTGCTGGCATACCTCTACAATGTGCTATAAAACCCTCTTGGCATGGTGATTCTTCTCTTTGGGTTCACTGTCCTGTGAGTCTTGGTTTTGTCTTTTGCCAGACTTCCACATAGTGAATTTTGTGTGTACGGGGTTCTAAGACATTTATGGCTGTGGGAGGCTCAGAATTCACATAGACCACAGCCTATAATATGCACAGGCATCTCATGCCTGTGCTTAAAGCTAATCCATGGCTCTTTGCTTGCATCAGAAAGACCAAGGCAAACACAGATATTTGGGAGTGCTTCAGAACAGGCAAAACTTCCTTGCCTGTGTCAGAAATGAAAGGATGTGGTTTCACCACTTGCTGCTCTCAAGGACGAGCATCCTCGTTTTCATTTAGACAGGGAATTTTCAGACTTGTCAGGAGCTATAGGCTATTGGAAAATCTACAAGCATCCCAGAATGCTGCATTTGTTTGCCAGCACATGAAAGTTCATACAGCAACTGGCTCTTGCTGCCAGTGCTTTTCTGCCAGCAAGGGCACCCAAGGAAGCTGAATGTGGGAGTCAGTTCTCCAGAGATGTCTCCTCTGGTCCATGCCATAGCACACTTTGTCTTTGACATTGTCTTTTGAAAATGGAAGCAAATTCTGACCTTATCTGTAAGTATTGCTACTGCTGAGTGATTGAGATTGATAATAAGAGCCTGACATTTTTTCACGGTTAATTAGCTTAAAATGAGAATAGCTCTTGTATTCACTGCTGACTATCAGAGACAATAATTACAAGAGTATTTTGTATGAACAATCCATATCCTGTTACCTTGGGCTGCTGCTGCTACCCAGCTAAACGTTTCAGAAAAGACTATTTGCTTTTCATGGTGATCAGTAAAAATAAATTAATGGGAGAGTTCTTTCCAAAGGGTAAAAGGAGGACAGGCTTCCCCAAGCAGCACTTGTCATATAACTGCCTGTGCTGAGTGGAGAGTGGTGCACACAGACAGGATCACTGCCTTTTTGGCTTTGTGACATGAAGGTTTCCTTTCCAGACCTGTCTCAGCAATTCCTGGGTGAATCCCATGTGTGTCACAGATAAAACCTTTCTTTAAATAAGGTGAATGTTAGACTTGGGCTGCCAAATTTCAGAGTAGAAACAAACTTTATTAACTGGGCAAAACAACAGATGTCAGCCTCTTTGCAAGGGATAAGGAAATATAGCACAAAATCTAAAATAGAAGGATGCAATTTTCTGTCCAGTCATGCATATTTCCTATTACCTAATTACTGACATATTGAAGCATGCAAATTAAGTGAGCTTCATTATGTGCAGTGATATACTTGTGAAGGAAAACATACCTTGGGAAGGTGCAATTAGGATTTGTGTGACAGTATATTTTGACCAGTTGCTAATGTGTCCCAGTATTTGCATAAAATTAAGGTAGGGTAGCTAGTAATAATATATTTTCCCTTCCCTGAAGTGCTTCTCATTTGGTTCCTGTGAGTGGTTGGTCTATATATGATGTTGTGAAAGGACACTCTTAACTGAGGCACTCTGGAAGAGCATGTTTTGGTGCCAAAGGTTCCTGGTAATGAAGTAACTTCGGATAGAAATGCCATTTTACACTGAAATAAGTCTCTTATGCTATGTAAGCAGCACCACAGAGGGTCAGCAGTCTTAGTTGTCTATATAACTGAAAAAAACCCTGTCAACTCTTCATTTCTCTTAAATATGGTCAAAAGATAAAGGAAATGGATGAGGGGTTTTTTAATTGTTGAGTTAGTTTCATCCCTATTCTGGAATTCATGGAAGAAATGCTCCTTAAACTCCATTGTATCCTTAAAACCCCCTGCATTTTAGTTTAATCTATCTTTGGGAAGTCTCTGAAAAAAAGAAGGACCTGTTATATCTTTGCATGAAATAAAGTGAGTTAGCTTGGAACCATTGCCCTTTGAGAAAGGAAGAAAAAGGAAATATTTGCTCACAGTTGTCTTCCATATAATGAGATATTTGGGAGAGAGCCAGTGAACTGTAGTTATCAGAGGTGTTTTTCTCAGCATTTGTTGCCTCTCTGAGAAAGGTGTCAATCTGATTAGAGTAAGTTTGAAAGGTGTTCAGGAGACATAAAATAGTTTTGCTTCAATTGTGAATTACATCCACTGTTTGCTCAACTTCCCACATGCAGACTAGGATACAAGCAGTTTGACAAACACCTTTCAAACAGTTCTGTTCACACTGATTCCATGGTTTGTTTTGACCCATGTTTTAGTTTAAAAAATAGTATTGTTTTGGCTCCATCACTGTCAACTGGTAGATGATGAACAAACCTTTCAAATGTTAATAACCTAATAAATATAGGAAAGGTCAAGGTTTTGGGTTTGTGGTTTTTTTTCTTAAAAATAGCCTTAAGAGAATTCTCAATTTGTTAGCATCAAGAGTTGGTAAATAGAAAATTTGTCAGAGCTATTTTCTTAAAGAGATCTAAGAACACTTAAATCAATTCTATATATATTAAAATAGACCTGTTGACACCAGAATATCATTGATTAAGAGTGAAGATTTATTGTATTCTTCATTTTCCAGAATTGCATGTGTATTTTATGAAAAAAACATGATTCATGTTGATGTACCTGTGTTGGGAGGTAGGAATGGCTTACAATTTGAACAGAACCTTGAAAAATGTGCTCTGAAAACCTCTCCTCTGGTGTCCACTCCCTACCTACCAATCTTAGCTGTAGAGGGAAGAGAATGCTTTAAAAATATTTTTTCTTAGACTGCTAAGAATCCTCTGTATATAAAAAAAAATTCATTAAGAGCTGAACTGACCTTACAGATTGTGTCTCAGCTGATGAAGTTAGGATTTTTTTAAGCATGACAGCAGTTCATTGTAAAAAGTAGCAATTTCTCGTTGTAGCCTTTTCAGTGAGGTGTTTGATATCATTCTTCAAGGCTAGAATTGAAGAACACCAACCAGTGGAGATGGGATGTCTTTTTCCTGCAGCTTCAGTTCCTTTTACACTGGGAACAGCCCAAGAATTCCTCTAAACTTTCAGTCTTGGTCATTCATTTTCAGGTTTCCATTTCTAGAGCTAGAGGAATTCTGGTTTTATGCACCTTAGGTAGTGCTATATTCATATAGCAAATACGTACAACGGGATGTGATATCACTGTTGATTCTGCTGTCCTGGAGAGGAGCCTCAGTGTGCCTAACTTGCTTGGATTGGAGTAAAAGGTTAACATAAATTGCTCTTCTGCTTATTGAATCCAAAGTAATTACATGGCAAAGGCTCTGGCCAGTGACACGTCCTCTTGTTTGTCTTGAACATCAGTCTGCTTTCCTGAGACCTGGCTCGTTTCTGAAAATGAGGTCCTCCAGAATTTCTTGGTCCCCTTCATAATGAAAAGGAGAGAGGCCATAGGGAATGGGGTTTTAGAAAGCTCTTACAGTATCTCATCTACAGCTGTATCAACTAAAACTCATAATGTACAAATCACATGAGGCTCAGTAGAATCTATTTATCACTCTTGGCTGTTCTGCATCCCCTCAGCTAGCACCCTTCATAATGAGCTGCCTAGATTTCCATGGTGATTTGCATTCTGACTGCCTATAAGTAGTGAGGTCAAATCTTTTTCCTAGCTTCATCTTTTAGCTGGATATATTATTGTTGCCTGACTGTAAATGCAAAACCACAAGGTGTATCTCTAGAGGGCCAATTCAGATTTGAAGGACAGCTGTAGGGCGATGTACTCCATCTTTTATAATCACTATTGGACATGGAAAATTTCCAAATGCGTTCTTTTCAACACAATTTAGAAATCAATAGAACGGAAAAGCTCATTTCTTAGCTGGTGTCTGAAAAGGTAGGAATTTGTGGACAGTGTGACATAAGGTACTGAGAGGCAGAGATGGAAACTTGTGCTGCATCTGCCTCATAGTTCATTTTCAGGCATGGAGAGACAACTCACTGTGTGTACACTTTGAACCACGCATAGGAAGCCAGTTGGTGTGGGACTGATTTGCTTAACGAGAAACCCCTTAGTGGCACAGGGAGTACAGAACACACAGAGCACTGCCTTTGGGCTACGCTCAAACCTTTTTTTTTGCAAGTCTGTTATTGGAAAATCTCAAGAACTCGCTATGTTTAGATTGGCAAATTAATCTCATGGCTTCCCTTAATGCTGACCTACCGAGTAAATGTTACTGATGGGAGCAGGCTGAGTGCCTTTATTGCAGGCAAACGTGGAATGAGGTCATACAGCAGCTACTTGGTGTGTTGATCAGCCCCAGAGAGGGCAAGTGGGTCTGACACCTGCTGAGCTCATGCTTGGCAAGTGGGTCCACACCTAACTGGGGGGATGCTTATTTGTGTGGAGTTCAAACTTCCAAAATCACAGCTGCACAGGGTTTGCCTGCAGTTATTTTCAAGCTGATGCTTGCAGAGGGGGTTGAAAATGTGATGTGACTTACTGTGCATGGCAAACAGCATTGCTTTGTGGGAATTCAAGCATCCCGAGGGTCTTTGGAAGCTGAGATTTGGAATGGTTTTAGGGTAAAATTATTCTAATTGTTTAGTATTTCTAAAACGAATGGATCATTAATCACTAGTAAACAGTGTTTTTAAGTGCACTGAAAACCCCCTGGTTTACAGTAAGTTTAAAGCATTCTCTCCATTTCTTGCATGCCTACAGGTATGGGAGGATTGGTGGTTCTGAGGCAGGTTGGCTGTGTTTCTGGGTGAGGATGCTGTAGTTCCCTACTGCTCTGGTGCTTTGACCTCCTCACTGCCTCTCCTTGAAGCATCGCTCCCAGACCTTCCAGTGCCACTTCTCACTGGGTGGACTCTTCAGCAGGACTTTCCATCCTGTGCTTTGAGCTGGAGGCTTTTGGTGTTCATTGCACTCAGGGAGGGTGGCTGTGTTCCCTCTGTAGAGGCAAGGATGAAATTGGGTGGGGGAAAGCCCACCCTGGTAAAGCACTACTCTTTATTTCAGACAAACCTGTTTAGGAGGAGCGTATAATGAGCAGTGCACAGGTATACTTAGGTGCCAGACTGCCATCCTTATCTTCACTGAGAATGGACAAAATGTCTTTGCTGTGGGTCTGCTTTGGAATTTTGTTTCTCATTTCTCAACTCAGACATGAGAGAATCACCTTCCCAAGTCCTGTTATTATCTCAGCCCCCTTGAACCAAGTCAGACTCAAGGCTTCCTCCTTTTAAGTGGAGAAGGGCATAAATTCCAGGCTTGCTCCTTTGCTTTCTGTCAGTATGTGGGATTAATGTTACTTCTCAGTGACATTAATTACCAAAGAATAAGGAACACAGACAGCTGTGCACCAACCATGATAGACAAGACATTTCAGAAAGTGAATATAGGAATTCTTGGTTCTTCCATAGCTAAGAACATTTTAGCTATGCTGGAAGTCCCTTGTCTTTTTTAGCCAGCAGGTATATTAATGAATGACAGGAAAAAATATTATTACTGAAAATTCGTCTAGTTCTTTTTATTAATGAAATAATTCTGCAAAGTCTAACTGCCACTGCATCACAAGTATGATTGTGTTGGAGCCCAGTTTTGCACAGATTTGTGGTTTTCTGGTTGCTATGTCCTAAAATTGTAAGGAATACTATATATTGCCCTCCTTGCTGTACTCATGTAAGACTTTTATGCCTGGATCTCCTGCCAATAAAAGTACCTCAGCAACCTCTCTTGGCAACTGCAGATCTGTATTTCCTCCATCACTCCTCACAAAGGCAAAGTCAGTACTTATTCCCTTGGCAATGAAGGGACTTAAGTAATGAGGCAAAAGAAATCATGGCAAGGACTTGACTCCAGAGGCACGTCCAAGCCAAGGGTTAATTGTGGTTTGCATATAACACCTGCTAAGCAGTTTTTAAAATATGTATAGAAAGTTTTGTTGGCAAAATACTTTTCTGAAAGTTATGGTAGCTCTGGGTGAAGCTGACCCAGATGTTCAGCTCAGGACTCCTGTGGCTTTCATTCCTGACACGTGTCCTGGCTTCCAGCTGCTGTTTGGAGAGGCTGCAGATCTTCTGGAGGTCTTGTTTCCTGCAAGTCCCATGCAGATGTCTTGAATACTATAGGAAGTCTCCTCCAGCACTGGACAAGTGTTGACATTTGAATTTTGCCCACAGTTTGATCTGAGCATGTGGAAAGTTCTATTGGAGATGGTGGGCTTTCTGCCTTAGCTTTGGAAGCTTAGCTGGTATCAACAACAGATTAGCTGGTATCAACATTACCTAAAAGGACTTGGATTAAGATTTTTACTTGCTTCGGTTAAATCTTGTGTTTAGGTGATACAGCCAGGGTCTGAAATCTGCTCCCAAGCTGCACACATTCTGCCTCTGTCACAACCAATCTCCCTTCTGCTCATCTCCAGTTCTTATTTCACTGCATTGTGTCTCTTAAGATTTATTTCTGGTGCCTTTGTTGGTGACATGTTGTTCATTTTGGATGCCTCTGGCAGATTTTTAGCTCTTAGGCCTCTGTCCATTTTCTTGTATTTTGGAAGCTCTCTGAAGTTTTGTTTCTACCTTGATGTCTTGAAAGGGCACTGGGGACATTTCCTCTGGGGGAGGAAATCCTGCGCTGCAGAGTCTCTGGCATGAACTCCACTGATGTCAGGTGGATTCCTGACTCTTGCTGTGGTGCTGCAGCATCACCAGACCAGGTTGCTGCTGTCTCTGCAGGGATCCAAGGCCATGTTCAGCACCAAAAACCTTCGTGACAGCATGGTGGAGGCGAGAGCATGTCGTTTGTTGTAAGCCTGTTGCTGACCTATTGTAGAATCTCCAAGTCTGATGCTGGAGTTTGTTGTGCAGAATCACACTGGTTGCAGCTTCTGTGTAGGCAGCTTTGCCCTGAATGTCACCCAGATCCATACAGAATTGGGGGTTCCTAGCAAAATTTGAGTCTTCCCAAAGACCCAACCAGAGAGGCCAAGCTCTTTGGATACCACTGTCCTGGTTTCAGCTGGGATAGAGATTTTCTTCTTTGTAGCTGGTACAGTGCTGTGTTTTGAACTCAACGTGAAAACAATGCAGATAACACCCTGATGTGCTGGTTATTGCTAACTAATCCTTACCCTACGTCAAGGACTTTTCAGTGCCCTATGCTCCAGCCGCAAGCAGGTGCAGAAAAATCCCAAGCAACTGTGAGGGAGCATGGCCAGGACAGCTGACCCAAACCAGCCAAAAGGATATTGCTGGAGGACAGGCTGGGATGAGTCAGTGGGTGCTGCACAACTGTGTTGTGCGTTACTTGTTTTTTCTTGGGTTTTATTTCTCCCTCTCCTTTTTTTTTTACTATTGTCTTCATCATTAGTTTTGGTATTATTATGTTTTATGTTCTTTCAGTTGTTAAACTGTTCTTATCTCAACCCATGAGACACAGGGTTTCCTTTCCTCTCTTCTCTTTTCCATCTCACTGACAGGAGGAGCAGGCACGTATCTGTGTGGTACTTAGTTGCTAGCTGAGGTTAAATCACACTTCTTTCAGTTTTACTACCCTGGAAAGGGAAGGCTACTGTGAAGCCACCAGCCATGTTGCATAACTAACCCTATCTGCAGTAATACCAGAGGTGTGGTTTTATCCTTAGATTCCTATAGAAAATGTTGGTAGAAGCCATCAATTTTTAGAAAAGCTGGGCAGGAACACACCTTAGAAAAATAAACCAAGGTGCCAAGTGCCAAACTCCTCTAAGTGTGTCTGTCTTAGAACAGAATAAATAGTCATTAAGTAGAAATAATTTTTTTTATATTAGCTAGGGCAGAACTAGCACTTGCCTGTCCAAGAATCTTGCAAGGGGCACAGGCTGCAAGGGAAGCAGGGCTGGGGAGGATCAATGCCACCTGCCCAGCAGCAAATGGACAACCTTGACCATCACCTCCATCATCCCAGCTCTGTGGTCCCCAAACAAATTTGCTGTTAACACCATTCCTGGCATCACCTTGGGAAGAACGTAGGATTTGAAATTTGGGCAGATCAATGTTGAGGATAATACACATTCCTTTGCAAAGGCTACAATTTATGTGAAACACAATTATGAATAAATCTGGAAATTGACTACCACATAAATAACTGAGAGGAAAATAGGGTGAGTTGGTTAGTTTGTTCATTAGGTTTTGTCAGATCATTTTCAGTAAGGAAGTTGAGGATGATGTCTAAGAAGATTTAGATTATTTCAAATTTTAGCAACTATCTAGAAAATGAGGAGATCAAGGTTGTCATTTGAACTGCATTTGCAGTGACTACCTTTGTGATATGAAAAACCTTTCAGTCTTCTACATGTGTCTAGAATCCTGTCTATAACAGTGATAAAAATTTTGAAGATGAAGAATTCTTGAAATACCTATGTATCAGAAAGATTTGGATTTTAGTTCTGATTGCTTCCTCACATCATTCTTTCTCAGTTGAAAGATATTTATCTCTAAAGTAGGTACTGCTGCTCCTGTTGCCTTCAATTGCAAAGAATTATCAGATTGGATGTCCAGAGATTCTGTGCTGAACTACAAAGCTTCCTGTACAAAATCTTAAAACAATGGATTTCTGGTTTGGAAAGTTACATATCCTTGTTATCTAATCCTTCAAACTAAATAGCTTCAGCTAAAACCTGTTCTTTAATACCAGCCAACAGGATGCTCTGAGCATAAATGAAATTAGAAAGTCACCTACTGCATCAGTGTAAATTCACCTGCTATGCATCATGGATCAAGTGCTCTGAAATATCATCCCTGAGAAGGAATGAGCTGAAGTCACTGAGCCAATTTCATTCTGGGTACAGTGTCACATTAGGCTACTCTCATTCCTAATGTAGCTGTGAATTTGGCCCAGACCAAAATCCCTATAAATCAGAAGGAACAGAAAGGACAGATGCTGTATCTTGAAAGATATACTCCTCTGGAAACTGTAGCTCCCTTTCCTGCCTTTTCATCCCAAGGAAGCAGATGGTTTCTCACTCACCCAGCTATGATGAAAGCACAACGGGTAAAAATAAAAGCAGAGGGCTGGATTCCTTCCTTGGCTGGTCTGCGTGTGGTCCCATGAACCCCGGTGGGAATGTAGAAAATGGAAATGAGTGTGAAGCACAACCCAGAGAATTTGTCTAGCTTTTACTCTTGGAAGAGTGAGGAAATATGCATGTGCTCAAAACCAGAGATGAATGCACCCCATCTTACCATCTTCTCCCAGCCCTGTAAGACTGCTGGCCATGATGAACAATCTTCAGGAAGCTGTGATTCTCTAAGTGCTGTTCTTACTCCTCCTCATGAGTAAGCAGGAAGATCACTAGCTAAGATTTTAATTAGCAAGAGATTTAATTAACTTTTTTGGCTCTTTAGTTTAATATTCCAGTATCTGTGTACTTCCAGTTTGTAGAACAATATGGGGAAAAAAGTCTGCTTAGTTCAGAACCAAGCCAGTAAAGAAGGTCTCTTCTTCCTCATGTCCTTCATTTCTGAAAAGAAATATGAAAGCATCTGGTAACTGATAGTTCAGTGTCAACAAATGCTGAAGTGACCTATTTAACTTTTGTAGAGTTTGGAAATAAAGGTCTATGGAAGCTTTCCTAAATGCTTTTTGTGAGGAAATAAATTTCTTTTTAACTTTGGCTTTTTTTTGTTACACTTCAATGAGAGGGCAAGTAAACATAAACATAATCATCATAATAGTAGTAATAGTAATAATAATAATGATGCTACAATGTTTCAAGTAAACTGCAGCTCAGTACATTTTTGCTTTCTTGTTCTTCCCCAAAGCTAAACTAATGAATTTGTTCACATCAATGTGGGGTACATTATTCATGCCATCCTATGTCACATCATGTATAATTGGATGTGACAACTCAAGGTAACTTATCTATTAGGATGCAGGAGCAGAGATATGTTTACGAAAGAGGGAACATACATCCAGCTTTGGGCATGGCTGTTTGGTATCTGGGGATGACAAGAAGGCTGTTTTGAAACTTCAGAGCTGAATTTGGAGATCATGTGCTGTAATTTAGATTGTCTTTCCAAACCTTCTGTTTGTAAGTATGCTAATTGACATGCCCTAATACTCAGACACTCACTGATGTATGACTCAAAGCCTTTTAATTGTGCCATCTGTCATTAGTCCTGTTCTGAAAGCACTTGGTCACATGCAGGTGATGGGAGTGGGATGGGGCTGAAAGCTGATAAAGGGAGGTGATTTGAGGTTCAGTGTGGGCATGAAATGGGAGTTTGTGCAAGTCTTCATGCTGCTGTTGATCCAAAAAAGATCCAGTATGTTCTGAGCTGCCTGTGACAGTTTGTAATATAGTGCCTTGCTTTCATCCTTTTATTGGTTGGTAGTAGTGAGCAAAATGTTAAATCAATAGGTTATTGCTTCCAGCAGGCTAAAGGTTTTTGTATGGCTTTTGTAAGTTATTAATATATGGAACCTTGCATTTAGAGTGAAGCATGAGCCGCCTTCTGGAAGGCAGGATATAAGTCTGAAGAGATTAGGGGTCCAGACAAAACCCATCGACCTGTAGGAATGGGGTTTCTAGGAAGAGAAGCTGATTTCTGGCTGAGACCTGGTGGAACAAGGGTAGGGTAAGGAGTGGGGAGCAAGTCCTTGGAAGCACAAGGGCTCTGCTTCTGCAGAGGTAGCTGAGGGAACAGCATCCAACCTTTTCACGCCCCCACTCTCTTGGGGACTGATGTCCCTTTCAGAGAAAGTTGGGAGTCCTTTAAGGCATGAAAGCAAGGACTCTTGCTCCATCCACAAGCTCCCTTAAGCTCCGTTGGTGCTTGGAGTGTTTGCTGCTGAGACAGCTGTCACAGCTGGATACAGCACATTGTTGCTCAGACACAGAGCAACAGATGTGAGATGAATGTGTGAAGAGAGCAAGAGCCCTTGCTTTCACATTCCCACAAAGTCCAAAATGCTCTCAGCAAGTCAGCACCTGAGCAGGGTCACACATAACTATATTTTTTCAAACAGAACTTTTGCTAGCCTAAGGACCTCCAGGGGGGATTTTCCACAGGGTCCCTAATGGTACTTAATTATAATTAATTTGAGAGGTCTTACTATCTGACCTGATCTTGCATTCTTCCAAATATATAGATGAGCCATTTGGAAGGGGTTGTATGTATGCTGGAGAACAGAACCTGAAATCAAACTCATCACGACAAATTGCAAACCTGGTCTGAGACCAGGGGATGCAGTTTAGCAGGATGCCCCACACTGCACCCAGCAGCAATCCTTGATGTGCCAGTGTCAGCTGGTGAGCAGCTGGTGGGCAGCAGTGACAAAAATGGGGTGGGATGAGCAGAGTGGGTGGCAGCTGCACGGGAGGCTGGGTGCCTTGCTGCTCTGAAAAAGGGGCATGCTGTGCTGGGTGGATAAATGGAAAAGTAGCCTAGAAGATGTGTGCTGTGTACTGTGCTTCAAGAAAGTTGGGAACAAACTTAAATGGGTCTGGAAATAATGTGAACTAACTTATGACTGGGAATTGTGACCATCAGGGAAAGCTGAGCATATTGAACTTGTTTAGCATCAACTAAAACTGAGTGGTGTGACAACACCGCTGCTCTGCAGAGGATGATACTCATCCCTCTGTGCTCCTTAGGAAGAGATCTTCACTTGCGACAAGGAGGATAGAGTTTGGGTGCTGGGTGAAACTAAGGGAACAGTAGTAAAGCATCAGAATTTACTGCTCAAGGAAAATTAGAGCCTTCACTGGTGAAGGTCAAGTCAAACACTTTTGGAAAGACAGGATTGCTGGGGAAGGGGGCACCCCTTGATCCTGTGAGCAGTGCCTTCCAGCCCGAGTATTGTGTGTTCTCTGTACCAAGCCAAGGCCATTTTAGCACATCCTCTTTCCAGTTGTCTTCTCTCCCACTGCAACAGCCCATGACTTTCAGTCTTCTCAGGAAGAGAATTTTTTAAATTTTTCTGTCTGTTCCCTCTGAAATCTTTCCCATTGGTTCTGGTCCTTTCCTGAGCAGAACAGAATAAAAGAATTACTCTACACACCTGGTTTCTCTGTACATCTTGACATGCTTGTCTGGGTTTTATAAAGCAGTACTGTAACACCACTTTGTGATGATCTTGTGTGTGATGATCTTGTGTCTATATATGCACGGCACAAAATAAAATTTCAGAAATAGTAAGCAGTGTAAAAAAGAATGTTATTTGAATTTTATGTGTTTTTTATCTTTCTTTTTTTAATGCAACAGTTGGTTTCTATGAAGAATTAAGTCTAGATAGCAAAGCAATTATACTCTATATGTCAAATTTCCTCCTGGGTATATTTATAGAGATATTTTTGAAGCAGAATGTCTCCAGTCAGAATAGTTAAACCAAACATCTTCATTGAGAACTAAGCAGTAGGATTTGTGGACTCACATGCGTGCATGCAAACACACACAGGGTATTCTGAGAACAGTTCATGTCTCATTTAGGGCTCTATTGGCTTTCATGGAATATCCTCTTGTTTGGCAGTAGTCAGATAAAATAGAAATTAAATAAAACTGCAGTGTGTGAAATATTCCAGTACTGGTGTTTAGGGTTTTATTAGATTCATAGTGCATTTAAGATCAGTAGAAAACCTCAGGCATTTGCCAATCAAATGAACTTGTGGGAGTGCCACTGCTCTGCTTTCCTCCTTGGAGAATGATGGGGACAAGCAAAGGCAGGTGAATTACCAACTCTTTGGGAGATCTAAATTTATATCATAATTCAGAGTTTGGTGCCTGAGGAGAGAAAGTAAAAAACTATTTTTTCCAGGATGTTGGCTGGAGGAAGACGTGCTCCCAGTCTTTCAGGAGACTTGGTGTTTGAGAGTACTGTGAGTGTATTGATTGGTAGACTTTAATACCAGATTCACTAACTTTTACTGTGTGGCCTTATTTATTCCCTTTTCTTTCTCTACTGAGTTACAGAAGCTCTCTGTGTCAGTAGCTAGACACATGCACATTTTCTAAGACATTTGTTCAGGCACTTCTACGTGTCACTGCTTGGTATTCATTTTTCTGTAAGTTTTCCCTTGGCTGTCTTGTGGTGAAGCATAGTGTCTACGTCCCAAACACTTTTTGGTTACTTCCATGTTGGTTTTTTTTTTTCCTGTTTTATCTCTTTTTTTTAAATTGTGAGCTTCTGATATGTGTTCAGCATTCCAAAAGTAGTTTCACCAGTGTGATGTAGGAGCTGTATGTGTTCACGGGCTTCCTTGAGAAGTTGTCTTTCTTCCTTGGGAAAGAACCTTCAGGCAGCCTATGCAGTTGAGGCTGTTAGTGCTCTGCCAGCCTCTCCCCTGGTGTCCAGATACAGCCTCCAGCTGCCTGTCTTGGAGAGAGGGAATGTGCAGTGACAAGCAGATCTGCCTGGTGGGCGGTGCTAATGATTTCAGTGCAGTCTCATATTTGCTCATGGTTTGGAAAGAAAGTAAGTTAGGAAAAAGAAAACTTTCAGCACTGGTGACAGAAGTTATTTCTGGAAACTCTCTGGTAGTTGAGGTGTCCTCAAGATTCTGATATAGCTTTAGCAAAGGTGTATGCCTCTTTTAAATATTAAACAGGGTAAACCTTTTCAAAATACCTCAAATTACTTGATTGTTATTGCAAAAGAAAAGCACTTTCCCCCCAAACGCCGTTGTAATTTTCAATTAATTTCATATGGTACCGGCTGAGTAATAACGTTATTAAATATTGACTGATTCCCTACTCTCCCACTGCTCTCAGTATATCTATGAAGGGTTTCCCAGAGGAGCTTTTGACAGGCTTTAAACAATCAACCATGACAGCATAGAGGAAAAAGTATTGTTTAGCTTGCTAATCTCTTAGCTCTTGTGTTTTCAAGGCGATTTTACTGCTTTTATCAGCGTGTCCTAGTTCCTGTTTCCCTTTATAATCATTGTGCTAGCTTTGGATGTTGACAGGCTTTGGTACCTCATGGCTGGATGGTCTGACTTAAAATCCCTGAGACATCTTGCTCCCCAGATACCACTCCTGCAGAGAGGTCCCTGCCAGTTTCCCAAGGCCATCCATATGTATGTAAGTTTTTGGCTTTTTTCATTATTTTGATTGGCTGATATTTTTCATGTTCTCATTCTCCTCCTCTTAACAAAATCTGCCCACATTTCCTTGGAGGTTTGTCTGCCTTCTGTGGGAGGATTTGAATATTAGTTATTCATCTTTTCTGTGTCCCTCTATTTTATTGCTCTCTCCTTTCACAGATTTATGGCACATATGGAAGCCAAGACGCAGTAAAGGACATAAGTCATATAAAAAGAATGCACAAAGTTAATCATGTTATTTTTACCTGTCCCTCGTCTAATATCTCGATATAAATGCAGATATGGCATTGGATGATTGAAAGTGGAAGTACCTGTCTTATCTTTACAAAAGGTTGCCACATCTTAGCAGAAATAATTATTTTCTGCACAGTTGTGGTGGTAATTACGCTGTTACAATGAATGCAGTTTTCTTGAAGCTATTATGCTTAGCAACAGACCTGTTTTCTCTGTTTTCCTAGATTCAGCTGATTCACATTGAACTATTTTTTTACAGGAATTAACTTTGGGTGGGAAAAAAATATCTAACTTGAGATGTTCTACAAATCATGCAGTCAACTTCCGTGTGTGTGGGAAAGCTGCAAGGTCAGAACAGCTAGAGTGTAAGGATTTGTTCTCACCCTGGGAAAAACAACTTTCTGGGCATGATGTCTGCTCTGCCAGACTGGTGCTTGAGTCAAAAAAGCAGCCATGGAAATATGTAATTCCAGCACTACTTGTCTGCAGTATGAATGCTTGTATGGCTCTATTTTCAGTGTCTTCTCTTCTGCCTGGCTTTAACTGATAAAAACCAAAGACAAGCAAAGGGCACTTCTCTGTTGTTTGTTAGTAATGGCAAAATACAAGAACTTTTTCTATAGTAAACTTTTGCAACAGAACATATTGCACAGTTATTTGCTAGCATTATTAATTGCTAGTAAAATGTGCTGTCATCTTAACCACAGCAAGCCTTAGAAAAAGGAGCAAACCTAGGGAAATAAATATTAACTCTGAGAGTGTTAGATACGTCATTGTATGAATGACTGAACAGTCACGTGCTGTTCATGGTCAGCTGATTCCCATTCCATCCATGCTTTTATTAAGTGCCTTTTACTTTGTGTTTCATTTGACGGTCGATGTCGGTAGATGGGATTAGGTAATTGACTGGATGCAGTGTAAACCTGGGCAGTCCAAAGCAGGCACTATATAAAGTCTCAGAAGTCTATTCTACCATTTCCATTAGCCTCTATAAAGCGTTCTGATAAGATCAAGATGCATAAGATATTATATGTTAAATTATGCAGCCAGCTGGCCAACTGTGCTGCTGGAGCCTGGGGGACTGACAAAAACTGTTGTTAGGGCCAGCCAGAGGTGCTCCTTCCAAAACCTTCTTTTCTGTTGTTGCTTTTAGAACTTTGTGTATTAAAACTTTTTCTGTTCAGTCCTCCCCAAAGGCTGGAATTTAATTATTTTTCCCCACAGGATGATTTCATTGACAGCACAAAACCAATTTAAAATAAAAGAAGCAGAGGACAGCGTTTCCAGATAATTTTTTTTTCTTTGGATTTATGCTTCCATGGCATCAAACAGCTGAGTTTTGAAGCTCAGTCAGAAGACAGTAATTAACTGGTCCACTATTTGATAGAATCTTGAAGGAAAAGAAAAAAAGTGCTTATAGGAAACTGGGTGTTTTAGTAATTGAATAATAATTGAGAATCTGTAATGAAAATGCCCTTAATCACAGCAGCTCTGAGAGGGTATTTAGGAAGAAATTGTCAGTGGAGGAAGAGTATATTAACATGAATGTAGCAAGAAGAAAGGAAATGAGGTGTACAATGAGGGTACTCTAACACATATTTGTTTTAAGCTTTATTTTGTCCAGTGAATCCTGACTGCCCTAACATACAAAGTTGTCTGACCAGCTGCATCTCTTGTTTGGTTCAGGAGTTCTTTGTAGCCACAGCCCAGGTCTGTAGATTCTTTTTGTCACCCCCTCTGGCGGGGAAAGCTTTATTCTCTGGAAGCTTTATTCTCTTCCTACCTTAATTCTTTATCCAGTATCCCACTTGACTGAACCAGTCTGAGAAAAATAAGATTCCTTTAATGTAATTTAGTAAAGAATGAGTTTCTAAAGCAGAGTGAACTGAGGGTATATTTAAGAATGTGATGTGTAAAAGGAAGAGCTAAAATTCTTTGAATGAATCTCATTAGTCTGGTCTCTGTGCTAAACTCAGCTGCTTTTGTAACTCAGTGGGGTTTGCTTTCTGCTCTGCTGCTGCTGTACATGAAGCAATGAAAACCACTGCTCTGGGTCCTACACCTTAAGATTGGTGGTTCTTTTCCTTGAGGACTGGTGCTGTTGTTTGATGCAGATACCTCCATGTCCTGCCTGGCTCTGTAACCTTGCAGCACACATTTTCCTCTGTTTACTGCCTATTGCCACCTGGAAAGCAATTATCTGTTTCTGTCCCCTGAGCGCCTACAAGCCCCATGCTTTCCTGCCTCCCACGGCTGACTGCTTTTACAAAGAGAGTGCGGTACCCATCAACAGGTGTCAGCAGCATCTGCTATCAACATGGCATCACCCCCTCAGCCGAGCAGCACCCTGCCAAGGAGCTGGCACTCATTCTGTGATGCACACTCCCCATCTGCATGCAGAGTCACTCACCATCTCTTGCCCTGGAGGAACTGGCACGTGCCCGGGTGTGGGCCCAAAGCCACCCAGGCATATGGGCTCGGTCTGCTCCCAGTGTGTGCAGCAGAGATGGTGTGTTTGTAGAACAGGAGCAGGATTCCCACACGGGAAAGGTAGTGCAGCTTTTGGACCTGGGACATGCCTTTTGAATCCCTGTGAGTGGAGCATGCTCTGACCTGTGTTTTCCTGACTCTTTTTGTTATTAAGTGCTGTGACTAAGGTCTCTATTAGCTCTTATCTCTGCAGAAGGTTTTCCTATTTTGGGTTTTTTTTTTAATGAAAGTATTAGAAGTCTGATTGCTAATGTACATACAGAGGAGCCTGCTTCCTGTGGGTAATATACTATACTGAGGATGTGTGATGGCTTTTGTTGTGTTTCTGCCATGTCTTTGCTGTGTGTCTCCCTATGGTTGAGTGACTGTAAAAGGCTACAGAGGGATCTGCTTTAGGTCCTCTTATTCACAAATCCAAGTCACTTCTGCCCATCACTCTCCCCTTGTATATGGGTTTCTCCATTCATTGTTATGTGTTCCTAGAGCCTCAGAATGGCCCCTAACCAGAAGTGTTTGAACTTAGAACTGGCCAGGTTTGCAATGTGAGTTTGGAGACACTCAGATTGTTCTGTGCATGCCCCTGCTCTTTCTCCTGTAAAGGGCCATTCCAATCCCAACTGAAGTGCCATAGGTGTGAGCATGTTTGTTATTTGATGCAGAAAGCCTGTAATGATCCTTCTGCTGACAAAGACTTGAATTACAAATCACCTGAATGACCAAGTCCTAAGCCCATGGAAGGACGTGCAAATCATAAACTTCACATGAACCTCTCAAGTCTTCCCAGCCTTTTCTGACTTCAGGAGAAGTCAAAAAAGAATATGCCCTAGACAACATGGTCTGGCCTGTAGGACCAGCCATTTTGAATGGTAGTGAATCTTCTCATTAAACTTGTGACATGAACACGGGAAAATATCCCCTGAATGATTTCATCTTTTGTCTACTCACATTTTGATGTTCAGCAAGAATCCATTCCATCTGAACGACTAAGCAGAGTCCACAGAAAATCTGTGGCATAGGGAAGGCTTCCTTCCTTTCTTCATTTAAAGGCAATTACCAGCAGTGCTACCCCTTGTTGGCCCTGTTAGAAGCAAAGTTGTCCCATTAGATGGCACAGTAATACCTCTTGGATTTCTGTAGGTAGGTGCATATCTTACCTCAATGCTTGCCCCTTCTCTAAAACCTTTTTATTTTGTCTATTGCCAAAAATATTTTTTTGTTGATTGCCAATTTTTTTTGTTAAATTTAACGTGGAACCAATCACAAAAAATTAGATAGGCTGTAGTAGTAGCATTATGTTTAAGTGCCTTTCTTTGGAACTAATATTCCAGGAATCCAGTTCTAGTGGTTGTACTGCTTGGCAACTGAGCAGAAACTTTTAATGGGATAACACTGATCCAGTTGGGGTCAGCAGGGCTTGGAAGGTACAAGTTGTTAGGCAGCATTTGCAAGGGGTGGCCTGAGCACTTTTCTTGTCCAGGCAATTTTGCATTAGTCAGATTTCTGCATTGACCTTTAAAATTTAACTTGTATTAAACACCCATCTGAGTTCTGGCGGCATGATAAATTTGGAGGACTCTAATGGACTTAAAATATATGTGATGCATAACGAAGTGTTGTCTTCCCCCTCAGTTATTTGTAAAATCTTTTGCATACTTAGTAAATGTACCCTTGAGAGATTAGCTGAAGGCCATATTTTTCCTGTGGGAAATGGTGAAAGGAATTAAATGGAAGCATTAGTCTGAATTGCAAAAAATAACCAGTTGATCAAACCGAACAAAAGTGGCCATACTTAATCCTGAATAATTCCCCAGTGCTAGTACAAGCATTCCATGTGCTAGGTGGAGCTAGCATGACACTTTTAAAGCAGCAATAGAGAAACCCAGTCCTGCTATAAAAGGACAATGTGTATATGTATTTTAGATTATTCGCTACTAAAATTAATGATAGGTTTCACCCTTCTGCCAAAGCTTCTTTGTAATTTTCTTTTTAGCCCCAGTTCAGACGAGCCTTTTTAGTGCTCCTGGGTTAATGTGTTCAGGCTGAGCAATCACAGCTCCCCAGTGAGTGTCCTGCAAAGAGTCTGCTGCTCTGGCCAGCTGGGAGGTGCTGGGCTGACACGTCATCCCACGACTGGACCAGCAGCTGTGGCATCCCAGCAGCCTGGTACAGGGTGTGTGTGTGTGCTTGAACAGCAGAGCTCTCAGGACACCACGTGCTGTATCAGTGCACTGACCACTCCTTTGCAGTGTTTCCCCCACCCTCAATCTGCTAGCCACTGGCTAAGAGGGAGTGACAGGGGAGCAGAGGGGAGGACAGGGGGCCTCACAATGTATCGTGGGTGCAGAATGGCATGGTGTCACCTCCCTGTGCTCCAGACAGGCCCTGGGGCACGTGACCTCTAGGAACTCCTGGGGAAAATGACGGGTGTTCAGAGACGTCCCCAGCTGCCCAAGTTAGGACAAGGCTGAGGCAAAGCTTGCTGAACCAATTGAGAACAAGGTTTTGACAGCTACTGTGTGAGAAACTGCCTCTTCAGCCCCAGCAGGAGCAGGTCCCCCTTCTCTGCTGTGGTTTGTCAGTTGTGATACCTCACTCTCTCACTTTCTCAGCGGGAGTTTTTGGACCTTGCTGATGAATCCAGGTTTAAATAAGTACCTCTTTTATGCTCTGACTCCATCAGATGCTGCCTGAAGCATGGATAAGTTCATGCTGCAGCTGAGAAACAGGGGGACACCCCCAGCACGCAGGTTCCCAATGTAGTTTTGTGTGAAAAGAAAGCCCACTGCTTCCACAGTTCCCATACAGCTTTTTGGTGCTGGTATTGGTCCCTTTTCACAAGGTCCTCGGTGCTAATATGTGAGACCCTGCATATGGAGAAGTCTTGTAACTGGTATTTAGGACAGTGGTTTTCCAGGGAAGGGATGCTGCATCTGGGAATAGCAGGGCAGAGAACAGCAAGGCAAAGGAAAGGTGGGGATTGTCCTATTGGGTGCATATCAGAGAGATGGTCTCCAGAAGTGGAACAGGAAGGTGAGGATGTGAAGGTTGTGGTCCCAGCATGGGCTTGACAGGTTTGTTCCGTCCTGCTCCCAGTGGACCTTTGAAAAGAAATAGTATTTATCAAATCTTGGCCACTGGATGCCGGGGTGCTCCCCTGGCTTTCCAGGTTCCAAGCCTGTGCAGCCCTGGTCTGATGCTGATGGCACCGAGCTCCTTGTTTGACACTAACTAACGGCAGTGTTTCTTCAAGACCTCTTCTCACAATGCTTCCACGGTAATTGTTATCCCAGTTGAACACAGAGCTTCGTGATGGCGGTTGCCCGGACAAATCTTTCTGGTTTTGGAGTCTTTGTTGTTGCAAGCAGGTGCTGACAGGGGACTAAACTGCATTGCCACTTTTTAAATCAGTTCCCAAATATGTACGGAATTGTTAGGGTTGTTTTAAAGTTATGAACCTAAGTGGTTAGCCCAAAATAATTCATCAGCCAGCATCAGAGGTAGAGGGAGAACCCATGTTTCCCAGCTTCCCAGTAGCAAAAAGAATTAGTTCCCTGTTTGCTCAGCAGAGAGGCAAGGACTCTAGAGCTGGAAAGTCAAAAGATCTAAAAGTAGCATGTTCTTCCTACAACTAATCAGCTGTTCACAGCACATATGGCCAGAAAGGAAGCTTAAATAATTCAGTCTCACTGCTGTGTATCACAGCTCAATTTAACCTAGATGTCCCTACAGTAAAGCTATTATCTGCGCTTACCTGCCTAAAAT
Source organism: Atrichornis clamosus (assembly GCA_013400975.1). NCBI lineage: Eukaryota > Metazoa > Chordata > Aves > Passeriformes > Menuridae > Atrichornis > Atrichornis clamosus. Next base: position 101,070 of record WBMZ01003062.1, read on the forward strand.
ACTTCTAGCTTCAGTCTGCCTGCACCAAGAAACAGAGGATCTACATCTTGGACTCCGTATTGAGGCTTAATCATTCTTGCTGAATCTGAGTCTCAGGAGAATTCATCTTTCAATACTCAGGTGGTCACTTTGCTATGGCCTATTTTCTGTGTGGTACCTTTTGGGGTGTTTTCCCCCTAGTTGTTACCTTTCTGTTGTTAATGAACAAGAAAGAAGCACCCCCAGCCAGAACTGTGGCCCCCCCATTGCTGAATGATGACTTGTCTACTTTGAAAGCTCCATTTTGAATAGACTGATTTGCACTTGTAGATTCTGTAGTTGATTGTGGCTATAGGGTTTGACCCAGATGTCTCTGACTGCAAAGGACATTCAGTAGATATAACACTATTGTCTGATGAATTATTCCTGTGGTCTTATTTTAATGTTTAATTTCTCAAATATATTTCAAAATTTCAGGGAAATCAAGGCTGACTTCTCAAAAGTAGTTCAAGAAGGAAGCCTTGATAAAGGTGAAACCAGCTAACTTGTAAAAGGCAGTTGGAGGGACTTTATAATCCCCAGGCTGTCCAAACATGCTCTTTTGACTCTTTGCCAACACATTCATTGAATTCTGCAAACCTTTCTCACAGTGCAAATACTTCAATTTCTAAATTGCAGATTCAAGGAGAGCTGTGGGACTCTAATATCTAAATACAAAAGAATATTTTCAAGCACAACATAAAAACTGATTCAAAACAAAACATACCTCACAAAAAACCACAATGAAGTGCTGATGTTTTGAAGGTTCATAATCAGTAGTATCTGCTTCTAAATAGGCCAAATCAAAAGAGTGGTTTTTTGTCTTGCAAATAGGGTGTTTGAAAGGGCATTTTGGGTTTCTGATGTCCCTAGTTTTTCCCGGCAGTAAACTCTCATTCTAATCCCCATGCATCTCCTTGGGTAAACACTGCAGACTGGTCCTGTGATGTTTCCCAGTGAGGTACTGTAGCCTGGCAGTGTGGCTTGCTTGGATGCTAATGCCTTTTTTGAACTTCTGAAGTTTTTCCAATATAAATAGACTTCAGGATTGATGGCTCACCAGGCTAATGTGTGTGCAAGTGTTCAAAACTGCATATGCTTTGGTTGCTCCTTTTGTTAGTTTTGCTGGGAGGTATTTTCCGAGAAAGCTGAACATTAAAGCTCCGTGCCATTGCTTCCCAGCCTCCACGCTCTGGTGTCTGCTCTTGCACCTCTCCTCTGGCTGGAACCCCCCCTGTCAGCCCAGTGGTTCTGAACTGCAGATGTCCACGGGGTTCTGGTAAGTGCTCAGTAGCTGATTACTGGTAGGGGCTGATGAGGAAAACTGAAGCGTGGTCCATGATACAAAATGTTGGGAGCTGCTCTGTTAGGCAGCCTGGAGAAGAGCAAGTGCAGGGAACCCTGGAGTGCAAGGCTTGGCATATCCCAGAGACTCTGCAATTTATTTGTAGTCAAGAGCTTGTAGGGAGTACAGAACTGGGCATTACTCTATAGATTTTGGGCTTGTGTGTGAAATGTCCTTCTGAGAGAAGCTCTCACCCTTTGCCAAACTTCTTTTCTTGGGTGAAATGTTCAGTTTGTGGTTTGTACAGGAGCTGTTCACTTAACTGAGTATGGCTTCTACTGTATGTTTCAGAAGTGGGTGCAAGGCTCAGGAAGGACAATCTCCCTGCCTGCTGCTCTCCCTGGGTGTCCTGGCTTCTTCCCATGCTGCTCTTGCCGTTGCTATACGCAGGAGTTCAGGTGCTTGCCTGTGGCAGTGTATGGGTTGGCCCTGTGCAGTTGCTTCAGTGCCTGAAGTGCACAAGTGAAACTCCAGCCACCCCCGTCACCCTCCAGAAGGTGGGAATGGTGCTGACACGGTTTTTCACAATGTACACAAACCCTTTCGTCCCATTTATAAGGATGTTCTTACACCTGACCTGAAGGATGTGCTGGCAATAGATGTACAAATCATTATTTGATGTATGAATCGTTTACTGACCAGTTACAAACCAGTGATATCTTTTACAGCTTGGCAACAGCAGTGGGAAAACCATTTCTTAGAAGGTGGATTAGTCCTCAATGCTCTACATGAGTGTAGTAGAAGAATAATTCTGAAGTGAGATTAAATGTTGAATTTCAGGAGTAGAGCATGTGATTTTTATTACATGAAGAAGGCTGAGATTAGTATTCCAGGATTTCTGAGCAGAGAAAGCCACAATATTACAAGACCCATACAAGTGGGTACAGCTTCATCCCGCCAGGCCTCCATCTCTCTTGCTCCTGCCTGGTTTTATTTTTTTTCCAAAGTAGCCATTTAAACTAGTGCTGTTATTTCTTTTAAGTCCCAGTAGGGTCAGCATGCTGGATGCCCTTGATTGCGCCTGCTGTCCCTTGGGTAGTTGCTTGTTTTGTGTGCATAGACACGTCCACTACCTGAGAGCTTTGAGTTTCAAAAGGTTTCAGAGTTTGCATTGTTATTCCTCACGTATCAGGTAGCAATACACTTGTAAATATGGTTCTAAAAGTTTTGAATAGTTGCAGTCAAGTTTCTGACTTTCAAGGGTCTCTTTTTTTTTTTTTAAACCCACTGTAGTGGTGGCTGTGTTTCTTACAGTTTACATTTATTTATTATGCATTTCAAGTCTTTGAGAAGGATTGTTTTGCAGTGCTTTTCTTTTTGTGAAGACCTGTGTACTCTAATTGGAATACGTATTTCTGGTGGAACATGCAGTTTAATACAATTGTGATGTGAATTTTGGGTCTTGCAGTTGTTTGTAGACATCTTTAATGATTCAGCTTTCTGTAGTATGACACTTCACAACATGATGGTTTCCTTACACTCTAGTATTTTTTTAGAATGAAGTCTCATATTGCTCTAAATCAAAAAAATTCTATCCTTGCATACATGTGTGTAATTCTTAGTGACAGATCTGGTATCTGACAGTAAGATATGACCCTGCTGGCCTGGATTTCTCACACCAAAACACTCTGTTGTACATGATGGAATAACTCAAATAAGCATTTGATCTTATGAATTTAATAGGCAATCATTTCCACTAAATTAGAAGTTGGTTGATCCACCAGGTCTTGCAGTTTAAAAAAGTAATAATGCCTGTACAGAGAATATTTCTGTTGAGTGTGTTGCAGGAGACGGCCTTTTTTCTGTACCGGTGCTTGTAGTGATGTGCTGGTAGTCACTGTGCTGTGTTTGCATACTAATCAATGAGCTCAGGAAGCATTATGCTCGAGAAATCCTCAGCTATCTTCTGTAGAACAAATCTGATCTTTGATACTCAGGGGAGAAACTTCAGGAGTATAAAGCCTTAAGTGTCTCTGCCTAGCATTTTGATTACTACTTATACATGTTTTGTAGATCTGGTGTTAAAAAGACTTTAAGATATGCAATGCTTAATCAAGAGCATTTTGAACTAATTCACTGTGGTATTTTTGTATGAAGCTGCATGGCCTGGAAGCAGTGAAACATGCATTGCTCTCATTTTATCAAGGGATCATGTTTTAATAGCCCCTCTGTACTAGCACTGCAGGGAAGCAGGTATTTATTTTGCTGTGATGCATGTTTGCATCAGTGGTAACTCTTTGCTGGTTTTGTGTTAAGGGTATGCAGTCTGTACTTTTCCTTTCAGACTATTTTTCAGGAAAGCTTGAAGTTACACCATGCATAACTTACTTTTCACCACAGTAATTTGTTTTGGCATTGTGTGCTCAGGCTAAAATATCCACACTGCTAATAACTTCCCTTATGGTGATGGAGGCAGGTATTGATCAGGTTAATTTTGGTGTCTCCAGTGGGCTTGGAGAATCAAAGGTGTTAACAGGTTGCCATGTGACGCAAAGGGCTTAACAAGGTTCAGCGCTTCACACCATTTCATCCTGCTCAGAAAAGCATGTTATCTATGGCAACAACCACCACGGAGAAAAAAGTAAAGATTTTTAATAGGGTAAATCACCTGTTTTACAGACTTGTAGAGAGTGTTTCAGATGCCAGCTGTTAGGGGGGCCAGGGAGAGAAAAGCTTGATGTGGGCTGGAGTTACTGGCCTTGTTGAATCTGTGCTGTGACATGGTGAAGGACAAACCAGAGCATCCCAAGGCACTCAGAAGAGGTTATGAGGAGAAGCAAGAGAGAACGTATGCCATTCAGCTGGTGCACAGCCTGCTGGCCCCAGCCCTGGGGCAGGAGGGAAGTGGCTACAGCACCAGGTGCTGCAGCCTGTCTAAGACCTGCTGAACTCATTACAGCTTTAGCACCTGTGGCAAATTGGATTTCAGTGCCTCAGCTTCTGGCTATGCAGAAGGGATATCCTTTCTGTGTAACATCAAGGTGCAAAACTGCACCTGCTGCTGCTGTAGTCCTGACCAGTATCTGCAGCAGGAACAGTGCCACTAACCTGACTCTCCTGCCAAGACCAGGAGAGGAACACCATGTTCTCAGGGTGTACCAGACCCTCCTTGCCTGCTGGAAACAATGGCTAGTGCTGTGTGGGATTTGGTGTAGCAGTGGCCAGTGTGACCCATGGCTGGTTGGGATGCTGGCGGAGGGGCCAGTGACAGGGGTTAGCAGTCAGGCTGGGTGACAAGGGCTTGGTTTGGCTCCTGGGGCAGTGGTGAAGGTGTGTCAGGCCTTGCTCCCAGCCCCTGATGTAGGGACTGCTGCTAGCTGCCCCTTCGCTTCCTGCCTCCTGGGGTGCTCTCCTTCCCCAGACCCGGAGAGGGCTCCTGCATGGGCTTCTTGGCTGCCTGCAGATGGGTGAGACGCTGGGACTGAAGCTGTGGGCGTTCGCATCCCCAACAGGCACATGTGAGCAATGTGCCTTTAAGACTAGCAGGAGAGCAATAGTATCTCCCTCCCTCCTGTTAATTGTAGCATGTTTTCAGCCATGCTTTCCAGTCACATTCGCAGGCTGTGAGGGGGAGCAGCGCTGACGCTCGCCAGCCGAGTGCCATCCGGACAGCGCGCCTGCCCGCGGAGTGGGTGCCTGCAGGTGATGGGGCAGCGCCTGGGACCGCAGAGCGCTGTGCCACGGGCAGGAGCCCCGTGTGCCTGAGTTTGGGTGACACTGCTGGGCTTGCCACATCACTTGTGCTCCTCTTGTGTCCCTCACCTCCTCGCCTGCCCGGCCGTGGCCTCCAGCCGCAGGTTCAGACCCCTGGCCACCCCACCCTTGCGGGGGCTCCTGCGTGAGCTACGAGCGGTGCTTTGCCGGAGCCTGGGGATCTGCAGCGGGTGATGCAGTGGGAACCGTGTGGTGCCTGGCTGGGGATGCTGTGGGCTGCTGTGGGAATGCCTGGCTCCCTGAGCACAAAGTGACTGCAACTCACACGAGGTTGGGACTACTTCTCAGAAGATGCCCTGCGTGTCCCCGGTCATTCCTCTCTGGCCTCACCGCAGAACATTTGGAGTTGCTGCCTTCCTTCTGCCGAGGGGGGACAAAGGCATAGGCCTCCAGAGGGTTAAGAGCATCTGCCTTTACGCCAAGTGTTTGAGCAGGAAATAATCTGCAGAGATACATGTGCAGCAATTCAACTGCTGCTGCTCTCTCAGGCTGCTGCTGCTGCAGTTCGGTGTGTGAGAGGAGCCGCGCTGCTCACAGAAGATGCTTTCTTGGTGTGTCCGAAGCTCCAGGCATGGCAGCAGAGCCCCGGCTGTCTGAGCTGGGGTAAATGTCTCCATCCAAGAGGAATTATGTTGACTTCCTGGCTCTGTCAGCTCACGGAGGTAGGTGCTGCTGCCTGTGCAATATGCCATGATCTCTGCCAGGGAGATACTGTCCTCTCCTCGGTTTGGGCTATAATATATTTTTAAATTTTCCATGGGAACAGGTCTTAATTTGCAGGCTATTATGCCAGACAGAAAATGTGTGTGATTCCTGTGTGTGCAGCAGGGAGGAGAGAGCAAAAGATATCTGAGTGATGTCTTTTGTGATTGGCAATAAAGTTGTTGCACTTAATTGAAACAAACTAGCCTCAGTGTAGATGTAATGCACCTGGGAGCTTTTACTTCTTCCTGGTATATGACCTTTCGATGAGGTTGGCTGCAGTATGCTGGGTTATGCTTCGGTTCAGAAACTGGGACACAGTGCACTCTACAGGTCCCTTCATTCTGCTCCTGTGGACGTGGGGAGGGCAGAGGGCACACACACAGAGAGGGGAAATGCTGCTACAGGGATGTAGTGTTTTTTTGAGGAGTGGTATTACATTAAGAGAAAAGGTGCTCTTCCCTGAGAAAGTGGGAATGTTGAGGTCCTAAGCATTGATCTTTATGTTTGGAAGTAGAAAAGGAAATTTGTTTTAGAAGTAGCCTGTGTATAAGTTTGGTTTTAGTGTTTTGCATTCCCAGCTCTGTGGAGAGGAGTTCTGTTCAACTCTAACTAGTTTACCACTCAGAATCTTTGCTTGAGGATTTTTTGCACCAATACCTGGGAGAGAGAATCTGTCAGTGCCATCAAATTTACTTAGACTTGTTTAGGAAGTTGCCTTCTTGAGAAATCCCTAACAAAATCAGCAGCAGCTAATACTGTTCCCTTCTCACCATCAGGGCATGCTTTTTTGGTTGGTCTGAAGAGCTCCAGTGGGAGCTTTTTTCTGTAAAGATTAAGGTGAAAGAGAAGTTTTCAGTTTCCCTGGAAGAGCAGTGTTGGGCATTTGATATCTATTTGATTTTGTTGGCCTTGTTGACCCGTATACCTACGTTTGTGTGTTGGCTCCTGAGCACAGCCCCTGCCAAGGAAACCTGGCTGTGCAGAATAGGAAGGTGCTGCCTGGATTTCGTACCTGCATCAGGCAGAGAGGGGTTTGTGTATGTTTCTGGCATTGCAGATCTATTGAGATAGCACAGCCAACAGTGCCATTGCTGTGTAACAGTTTCAGAAGTGTTTCTGTGGCATCCTGGCAGAACAAATGTGTCACTGATAACTGTACTCTTCAGGAAAAAGAGCAGCACTGTCATCTGCGCTGCAAATCTCTTTAGTCACTTTTGTTTTCTTGCTCAGGTAGCAACACATTCTTAACTGGAAAGTGTTGCTACCTGAGTGGTCTTGTCAGAGCATTTGTAATTGCCTCCTCAGTTTCCCCAGGGCTGTTGTGCTATGTTTGACTCAGCATTGATATATCTTACAGGGTAAGCTGGAGTAGAATCTCCTTTTTTTTTTTTTTTTTGCTGTAATTTGGGCCCAAATTCAGGCAAGAACGGTTTTTTTGTTTTGTTTTGTTTTTTCCCCTCCCCAAGAACAGGACACTTGTGCATCCTCCTCTGGGATCCTGTGGAGAAGACCTCTTGTGCTCTGCAAGACCTCTATGTTGGAGGTGGAGAAGCAGAAGTGGGTCTGGTGGATTTGTTGTGGTGTATGAATCAAGAAGCCACAACCCCTGCTGGGGATGGAGGCTGTGAGGATACCTGGGAAGCAGCTGGCTTCTCTCTTCCCTGAGAAAGAGCATCCCCTCTTACACACATACTAGGTAGGTCTGGGCAGCAGTGCTCCATAGCAAAACTTATTTCTCCCACAAAGAGGAGAAAAATATCCTGGCTTCCCTCAGAGAGGTGAAAATACAGACATACCAACATTCAATGGAGTCTCACCAGTGTAGTATTGGTGTAAGGTCATCTGAATGACTTCTTTCCAGAAGAGCACTTAAAAAAGGTGGTGAGTATTAAGTAACACCATTGCCTGGGCAGGAAACACTAGAAAAAAATATATATTAGTCATCCCATTTACTGTTGTTTGCACACAGGCAGAATGTTAATTGGAACTGTCTGAATTAAAGCAAAATCCTTCTCAAACAAGATTTCAAAATTCAAAATTAATTTGGGTGCTTGCTGGCTAGCAACTATTTTGGTCATCTTTGTGCCTCTATTCCAGCAACTATATTTTTCAGAAGTTCTTTTTACAAAAACAGCAAAATGTTTGGGCGTATTCCCATGTGATGGATTCTGAAGAAGCGGATGGGAATATGTTCATTACAGCCATACTCATATCCGCTCAGGAAATCAAACCTGTACATTTGAACTACTGATTGTGTCTGAGCAGCCCTTCTGGTCAGTAATAAAGTTTTGCATTAACCTCTAGTTTTCTGGAAGTTGAGATCTGTTTGTTAGAGTTAATAATGGTAATTTGAAAAATTGTAATTTATTAAATGGGGGCTGGTCAGCATTTTGTGCCATAGACACTGTACTGATAACCTTCTTCTGCCTGGCAGTCACATTTACCCACCCTGGAGAGTGAGGGCAGGGACTCCTCGCTGTGCCCCTCTGCAACAAGGGGCTAAACTTGGTGTTCTTATGGTCCCATGGGTGACCTGGCAGCGGTGATGCTGGGATCTCTGAGGGATTTGCCCTTTTGGAGACAAATGCCTGGCCTTATCCATTAGGTCCTGAGCCTGGCGAGCCATGCTGGAGTGACTGCCCAGTCATGTGCTGCCTGTCAGTCACAGGTGGTGCAGGGGATGGGTTAGAGACAGAGCAAAGGAAGTGACTGCTTCCTAGGGAGTGATTTCCCTGGTTTCTGTAGGGATTTAGACAAAGGCCTGTCTTTAGATGCCTGAACTCTTTCAGCAACCATTGCAATTTTATGTTTTGGATACTGCTTGTAAACCAGCTACAGGTGACCAAAGCCTGTGGTCCAGAAACTGTTGAATCGGAGATAAAACTGTACCTTTCTGATAGTATCTGGAGTGTCTTTAAGAGGCTGTGCTACTGCATTTGAAATCTATCTGGCTTTGTACCACTTATAAAATGCATTCACAGTAGGTGGTGGCATCACTCTCCTCTTAGTGAATGCAGATATTTGTATTATGCAAAAGGTTTTCTCACTTTGCTGCATTCAGATGATGACTGGAGACACCATTCTTGTTAGGTAAAAAACTGTGTCTGACTTTAGAGGTGAATTCAAAGAGCAATTTCTATTTAATATATATAGGAACAAATAGGAACAAAGCTGCTTAAAGAGTGCTTTAATGATGAATCATTATATTGCTCTCACCAGTCTGAAAGGCAATAAAAGTAAAAATGGAGTGCTAGGATTTAGTTGCTTAGAAAATGCACAGAAAGGGACCTGTATTTTAGAGAGGGTTTTACACTACATCAAAGGAATGTTTTGAGGTGCAAAATTGTCAAGTGACTTTCCACCCCAAAGATAAGAGGCAGCTGCTATCTATTGTTTATTGTTCCAGAAGGTCGTTTTCTTTGGTTGTTAGTCACTTTTAATATGAATTTATTGGGTTTTTTTAAACTCTGTCTGATTTCTGCCGCCCCTATTTCAGGACAGATGCTGTCATAATACTTCTTCAATGCTATAATTTTTATTACCAATCCTAATTAAACGCTGTAACTTCTGAAAATCAGATTAATTTGAACCATCAGCCCAGTGTAAATGCTGCTATCATCAGAGATCATAAAATGTTCAAGGCACCATAATTCTACTACATTTGCTGCAGTGGCAAGAGTCCAAGGATCTGGCTACCTTTGTTCAGCTGACATGGACTGTAATGCGTGCGTTTCTGAGCAGTGCAGCACGAATAGAAATGCTACGTTCCTCAGCTGTTTATTTGCACTTTCTAGCCATAAGTCAACAAACACTAGAGAAATGACATCACTTCCCCCACCAGTATAATGCTCCTTCCGTGCTATAAATGTTGTATGAATTCTATGGTTTCTGCACAATAGATAGAGGGGCAAATGGGGGTGGGAGGTTGCACACCAAAACTGCACTTTATTGGTGAGCTGGGACATGATACAGGCAGCCCCACTGTCAAACAAGATTTTTCCATCCTCGGGGCCACAGTCCATGAATCCAAGTTGCACAGTAACTACTTGAGCTAATTTGCTCTTCAGCCAGGACACACATTGATCATCACTTTGGTTTTCTGGGCAGCAAGACAGGCTCTGATAACCTGGCTCTTTTAAGGCTAATTTATGGGGTTTTTGGTTTTTTGGGTTTTTTTACTCTACAACTATTAGGTAGCAATTAATAAATTTTTATTCCGACTCAAGCCATGGCGAAGTTGGTCTCCCTGCTCTGTCCCAGCTTCGTTTCTTAGGTGGTGACAGTATGGAAGATCTCACTGGTCATTACAGATATAATTACCTGGCAGTGACAGACAGAAACGCATTAATCTGACACTGCATGCATTTATGTTGGAGCTTCATATTTAGACTTTCTTCCCAGTAGAGAAAAAGGCACTCTAAGGGAATCACTACCCCTACTTGTATTAGGAGTCTACAGCAAGATGAGATGAATTGGAGGCTAGAAACGCCCAGTCCTCTCTAGTCCCGTGGACAGACCCTGCGTGACTGGCTCGGGGCTGGGGGTGGAGGTGGCGGCAGCAGCCCTGGGTGAGATGAACCCCACCGCACAATAACAGCTGGTTTCAGTCCACATTCAGCAAACCAGCCCCAGCTGGGCTGCTCCAGGCTCCTTTGAGGGGTTTGCTGGGGGTTCTAACCCTGCAGGTTTAACTCTGCCTTGCTGAGCTTGAGTCATTTTGTCAATGGACTGGGACTGTGGAGCGTGTGCTGCTGTTTCTCACCGAGCCTCCCAGTAGCAGATTCCACTATGTTCCTGCTTGCTGGGACCTGATATTACTACTTAATTCTGTATACAATCTCTTTGATTGGTACTACAAGTCATGCTTTCCCCCCTCCTGTTAAATAGCAGTAATTTCTACTAGACTTGCATGTTCCAGGCTTTATGGTGAAACCGAAGTAGGAAAATCTGTGTCCACTGATGTGGATAATACGTGTTTGTGCCAGTGGGTGTTGTGGATCTCCTGCTCCTGCCCACACACCTTGATTGTATGCAGCCAGTTACTGCTGCAGAGAGAAGACCAGTAGTGTGATATTTGTGCCATAAAAAATTTTATATTTGGGATATACCCAGCAGGCTTGTTTTAGCCAAAATGTGGAATTTTGAATGTGTTTTCCTGCCAAGAGTTGCAGCATTTGACCATGAATGCCTAGCTCCATTCTTTTTCAGCACATGCAACATTCAGGAAGATCTGGGCAGACATGTATGATTTTAGAACAGCTATTTCTTGCAAAGAAATAATAAAATGCAGAAGCATGTTAATTATCCACACTTTAATGAATATAGTGGTTTGCACACAGTTATTGTGGACATTGTTATCTGAAAGACTGTAATCTTAATGTTTCTAATGGGGGCTATTGTAGGTTTACTGAAACTCTTACAGTTATGGATTAAATTTAATATACACTCCCTTTGAAAAAGCCTGTATTTTTAGATTTTATGGTACCCACTACTATGTGCTTGGCTTATGACAATAAAACAGCTGAATGCTGGAATAAATGTGAATGTATCTGCACCAAAGAGCTCTCTTGTCTTGATAACTTACCTATTTTTAAATGTTCACCACCACATTCTCCATTTTCTACAAGTGTGTGCAAATATAAAACCCCATGTAAGCAAGTAAATCTGAGCATTGTAGTGTGAATATGGCAAATGTTCTCTAGTAGTCCTAGGTTCTGTAATGCTTACATGATTCTTGGGATCATGCTGATGACACTGCCTATAGGAAATTTCACCCAGCGACTTCTCCTTTCATTTCAGAAGAATATTCAGGCTTATTTAAAGATTGCAGATAACTGGATCTCAAAGGTATCCTGAGGGAAGTTGTTTTGGTGAGTTATTATTTCTGGTGATTTATAAAATAATAAATCCAATCTGAGTTTATTTTCTTGTTCTGTAAGTTGAATCATCTTTGTCCTTTGTCTGCTTAATTAAGGAGCTTGCTAGTTATGCAAATCATTTCCCCTGGTATGGACAAATCATTGTTCAGCCTTCTTTTTGCTGAAGAGATCATATAATTTAAACTCTTTCAACACAATCTGTTTTCAGGCCCTTAAATTCTAAGCATTTCTCTCTGTTTTTCAACATATTTTTGAGCTGTGAATATTAGAAGTGGCTACTCTGGGACAGCAGAATGACACATTTTACTGATGTTCTCACTAGCACTATACACAGAAACAACATCACCTCTCTAACCTCGCCTCTCTTCAAACATCGAAGCGTGTCATTAGATCTTGTAGCTCCAACACGGCCCTGGGACCTTGTGTTCCATTTATCTGCCCTGACTCCCATACATATTTTTAATTCTCCAACTTTCAACATACAGTTCCCCTTTCTGTAAGTGGAGTAGATCATTCACCCCTCCATTCTTTGATCCTAGACAAGTAGGCTTATGTTTTTCTGTGTTACAGTGTCTGATCTTTGGTAGGCCTGGGCATATGGAGGAGGCTGAGTTGTTTGACTGTGCTCTTTTAAGTTTGGCAATACATAATCACTTAAGCCACTTCTGAGTTGCATTGGGCTGTGAAACTTGTCTCTGTAGGCCCAGTTAAAAGCACTTCTATTCACTGATGGTTCCTCATTAAAATTACATCTTGTCAATTATCAGTGTTTTAAAGTGTTCTGTAATAACTTCATGTCATGATATTCTTACAGTCAGTGTGTGGTGTCACTGAGCTGTTTGCAAAAAAACAAGTGTGCCGTGCTGGCACAGTTGCTATTCCCCCCTTTCATTAAGTATATTAAATAATTTCAGTATTATTCAAAAAGTCTTGCAGATACAGGGTTCCCTGCAGCCACCATGATTTCTATTGCTGTCAGGTTCAGCTTCCTAGTGACCATTGGGTGATATTTTCCAGGAGAGGCTGAACACGTTTCTTTTGCTGCTGAGATCTTAATAAAATCACTCATGACAAGGATACAGAAAATTACAATTTTTTTTTTTTGAGCTCTTTTGTTTCCCCATAGTTTTGGTTGGTTCTGGGGTTTCTGCTGGTGTTTAATTTAATTAAATTTTAAAAAAATTCTTTAGGAGTTCAGTCCTCTAGCAATTGCTCTGTGAGGTTGCTTTGGGTCTCATGTCCAGATTGGATAACCATCTTAACCACTTAAAATTGCTGGACTAATATTTGTGACCCATCCAAAACTCTCCTGTCTAGCTCCTCGCTTCATCTGTGTCTTTTCTTTTGCTTGGTCATCTTTTTCCATTGTTCTGTCCTTGAGGTACTTCCCTTCCAGCAGGAATAAAATCTTTCCTCTTCTGATTACTGGGGTGTTGTTTTCTATTTCCTATCCCCTCACAGCTCACCCTGATATTTATTATTTATTTAGCACCCCTTGTTCTCTTTTCTGGGACTCTGTAATTCCACCTTGATTACTTCTTTCTCTCTCTTGTTGTCACCTTCATTTTTTTCACAGTTTTTTTTCTTGAACAGTCCATTTGTTTCCTTGACATTAACAACTACTGACAGCCTGGTATCCTGTCTCCAACAGTGGCAAATAGCAGATGCTTAGAGAATAATCTAAAAAAGCAGGGTGAGAATATAATAATCCTAATATATCCTGGCAGCAGTGATCAGCATCACGTCTGCCTGACTGTTGTGAATGTCTTTAAGCACAGCCCAGTGGAGGCTATGCCTAACACCATGTGGGTGAGGAAAGGATAATTTTACAAAATGGCAAATTTTCTTGTGTAACTGCCTCTTTCCAAAAGTGCTGGCCTTTCCCTTTGGCTTTGCTTTGTTTAGCACACACAGCCAAATACTTGTTTCTGAACCAGTCCTGAGGTTTATTTGCAGGACTCCTTGTACCTGGCCAAGTAGGAGCTTGTGTTCTCTCCCCTGAGTCTCCCTGAGCTGGTTGCAGTGTGGCAAGATGAAGGGAGAAGTCCTTGTGTTTGGTTATGAGCCCTTATACGATCGTGCTGCTTGACAGATCCCTCTAGCTCTTAAGCTCTGACTAGTTGTGATACAATCTGATAAATGTGATGTTGACAATTTATGAAAATCATGGCCACATAGGGGAGGGAGAGACCCAAAGGAGTCGGAGGAGGTATGTGGAGAATTTGGGGGGGCTTTTCTCTCTGAATCTTCATGGTTACTTTGGGGTTCATCCTTTATTTGCAGATTATTTATTTTCTCCAGTATTCCTTCAAATCTGAAACAAGGTCTGAACTGTGTGAAGCAGGTAGAAAAATATATTTCAATTTTTTAAATGCTAGGTTTGAAGTTGCATTTAAAAATACCTCTGTTAGCAAGTAGAATATATATTATCCAGGGAACTGAACAGCTAAATCAGAGGAGTGATGTTGCAGGTGTTAGACCTCTAGTTACCAGTTCTTCAGCTGATGCTTGCTCTTTTACCATCACTGCTCCAGTACCCAACACCACAGTTTGATTTATCCTCATCGGATGGTCAGCTTGACTGATAGAATTATTTGAGTCATATTTTATTCATATGATTTATTTTCTTTTGTGGTTGTTCCTTTGTACATTACTACCTGTAAAATTTTTGGAGGAGTCCTTGGAACTTCGTTAGGATAACATATAAAGGAGCAATGGGAAGACAGAAGCACTTTATTGACTTGAATAGTTGTCAGCACCCAGCTCCTCACTGTGTGACCTCACCAGTAAGGGTAAGAGTTCTTCTGTTCTTATAGGTGAGTCTATAAGTCCCTACAGCTCTGACTGCTCCAATGCATGCCATGTGATTGTTGGATAAGACTGGACATGATTCTGTCTATTTTTTCCCCTCTCCTTTCAGAAGCAGAGGAGTGCCTGTAGTAAGCAGTGCCAAGTGATGCTAGCAGTGGCTTTAAAGGATGTTCAGAATAGGGTGAGGCACACAGTGTGCCTTTCCCAGATGGAGATTTCCAACTTTGTGCAAAGTTGTGTGTGCCAGAGCTCAGGAGTGTGTGCATATGCAAATTACCTTGTTAGAAATTCAGGGCAGAAAGGCACATAGTTCCTTTGCTGCCACAGGGAGCTGTATCTAGGGACTCAGGGTAGAAATATGCCTCCTGATACATGTTTTAGTTCTGCATAAATCATCCATAAGTACAGCTCACTCTATTCATTTAGCTGGCGACAGTGTTATTTAGGGGTGATACGAAAGAGTCACAAAGTAATAAGGACTGCCTGAGAAGAAAATATGTGCTAAAGCTCTTAGGTGTAATGCTAATTTAAATAAAACATGGGCTCTATTGGGGCTGAAGAATATTTCTCTTGGAAGTCTTAATAATATTTAAGCCATGGATGCTTAAAACTTGGTTTTCTTCAAAATGAAGATGCCATGATTATTTAAGAATGTTTAGACTCCTTTTTAGGTTGAGTTGATTCATTCTGTTCTTAAAAGAATGTTTTATGGGTATCTTAGCAGTAGGGACACCTGTGCTCATCTAATGTATGCAAATGCAGCCCAGAAGTGCATATCCCTAAACAAGATAGAAAGCACAGAGAGGAACTGCTCATCATGCTGCCAAGTCAGGCCATGCTTCAAGTTCGGCTGAGGAGCAAGGGCATGTTAAGCAGATATTCCTTTAATGATTATTAATGCAGATCTGGTACATAGAAAAATAATGTAATTCTTTGTAAAAACAATAAAAATAAATGTTGCAAAAAGAAATCTCCAAATTTTATATTAGCAAAATTATAAATATGCTAAAGGTAACAGCCATTCTACCTGGGAGGTGTTTATTGCCCCCACTCTTTATTTCTCTGAAGGTTATTCACTGTGAGGACACGATGCTGTAAAAGCCTTTGCTGAAGTGATAACCTTGTGCTACTTGCAAACAAAATTTGGTTAGATTGGAGTTATTGCTGCTATCTCACAGTGCAGATGCTTTCTAGTTACGGTGCAAATACTAGAACAAACAAGTCTTACTAATTTTAAGTACACCTTTATAAATATTAAAAGGTAAGCATGCATTTTTAAATGATTAGATGATTGGAATTTGAGTTGGAGCATAGTTCTGATAAAAGGTTATTATACTGATTGTTGAGGAACACACCTGGTGCAGGTAGCTCGATGTGCAGCCTCAGTGTGAGCTGCAGGTTGTGCCCTGGGTGGGAGAAATGGCTGGAGCCCCAGGCAAGGGGCCGGGAAACAGCTCGGACCCTTCACCTGGCAAGGGACACGGGACCTGTGGTGCTGGCTGGGGGCTGGCCAGACACCCCCAGACTCTGCAGGAGCCAGTGAACAGCAGGAAGACCCCAGACTAAATATCGTCTTGGAGCAGGTGCACAGACTGTGAGGGTATAAAAGCCCAGAGATTCCTTTGTTTGGGTCCCTCCCCGGAGGCAGCAGCTCCAGCTGTTATGATGTCCCTGCACCGTGATTAAATTATTTAAAGGAACCACGTGTCTGGGACTCTGCTCTGAGCAACCTGGGGTTGCGCCAGTGAGGGAAACCTGTGAGTGTGGGTTATTGCAGGGAGTCGAGTGGGGACCTGTTGGGTCACTGGAGCTGCCACTGCAAAGAGGCTGTGGTTCCAACAGTGACAGTCTGGGGTGGTGTGAGTGTGACCCCAAAAGTGGATCCTGGATGGTCAGACAGGCCTTGACCTCATCAGGCCATGGGAGTTCTTGATGAAGTCTTCTTTTCAGTCAGTATTCTTTTCCAAAGTGAGATGAAATGCTTTAGTTTGTGGTGAACCCTGAAAGTAATAGATGCTATTAACTGGAGATTTAAACTTTGTCCCTGTCTGCTGCTGGCTGCAGATTTTATGATAGTTCTCTTTTTATTTCTCCAATTTGTGTTGTATTGCTTGTGTTTCTTTAGTCTGTCAAAGTAGGCTGGAGCAACCTGGGCTTCCAGTTAATTCTCTGAAGAGTTGCAATGGATAAGGTATGGTTTCCCCTATCTCTTTCATATGTGGCAGGGCAAAGAATGCCTGCCTGCAGCACTTCAGTGAAACCTCCTGTGGGTTGGGAAACAGAAGGTGTGAATACTGTGTTAATGATGCTAATTTGGGAGAAGAGATACCCAGGAGGGCAAGTTGTCTCCCTCCCTGCTGAAGCAGTAGGGGTCTGTTCTGTTGTTGTTTAGGCTGCCTGGGCTCATGTGACTCCTTTTCTATCTGTCCTCATATCTTGGAAAACATGGTTTCAAAGGTCACAGTTTTTAAAAATGTTTATCTTAGTAGGAGAAGATGACTTACAGTGATTTTTTTATTGTCCTGCCATGTAAACTCTTCAGTAAATGCATAAGATCACAGAATCATTTAGGTTGGAAAAGACCTCCAAGATCACCAAGTCCAATCATTGACTGATCACCACCTTGTCTACTAGATCGTGGCACTAAGTGCCATGTCCAGTCATTACCTGAACGTCTTCAGGGATGGTGACTCCACTACCTCCCTGGGAGTCTGTTCTAGTGTATATCAAACCTTTCTGTGAAGAAATTCTTCCTCATGTCCCACCTGAACCTCTCCTGATGCAGCTTGAGGCCATTTCCTCTTGTCCAGTCACTGGTTGCCTGGGAGAAGGGGCTGACCCTCACCTGGCTGCAACTTTCAGGGAGTTATAGAGAGTGATAAGGTCCCCCCTGAGCCTCTTTCTCTCCAGGCTGAGCCCCCCCAGCCCCCTCAGCTGCTGCTCCCCATCAGACTTGTGCTCCAGACCCTTCCCCAGCTCCGTTCCCTTCTCTGGACCTGTTCCAGCCCCTCAACGTCCTTCTTGTCATGAGTGGCCAAAACTGACCCCAGGATTCGAGGTGTGGCCTCACCAGTGCCCAGCACAGGGGACAGTCACTGCCCTGCTCCTGCTGCCACACCACGGCTGGTACGGGCCAGGTGCCATCGGCCTCCTGCCCACCTGGGCACACGTGGCTCATGTTCAGGTGCTGCTCACAGCTCCCCCAGGGCCTTTCCCACCGGGCACTTCCCAGCCCCTCTGCCCCAGCCTGGAGCTGCAGGGGGTTGTTGTGGCCCGAGGGCAGGACCCAGCACTTGGCCTGGTTGACTCTCACATCACCGGCCTCAGCCCATGGATCCAGCCTGTCCAGATCCCTCTGCAGAGCCTTCCTGCACTCCAGCAGATCAACACTCCCATCCAAACTGGTGTTATCCCGCAAACTGGCTGAGGGTGTCCTTGATCCCCTCGTTCAGATCACCAATAAAGTTGACTCCAATACTGAGCCCTGGGCAACATCACTAGTGACTGGCTGCCAATTAAAAGATAACACGTGCAGCAGGGAAAGAGGCAATTTTATTGTTGTCCCAGGCAATGAGAAGGTGCCTGGGCACAGATAAACAGACTGAGGGGATCCTTATTTTTTCATAATTGGAATAATACATTTTGAATTTCTATTCTAACCAGACATTTTGAAGCCTATCCAAACTTTATAGTGTTGTTTCTACAGTGGACTGCTTAGAATTGTCACTCTTCCTGAGGGTAGAAAGATTTTAACTTCCTGGGTTTTATTGAATTTCCAAATACAAATCTCTACCATTTACAGGTATTTTCACTTTTTTTTAATATCACAATTTTTACAAAATATTGGGAGAGTTCATACTTTACTGGTGAATGTGAAGTTCAGCATTGACATCCAGCTTGTGTAGTGACTTGCAGAGCAGTGTAAAATGACTGCACTAATCTCACAGGGTGTTTATTGCTTCATGGTACTGACATTTTTTAGGGAAAAAAGGAAAAGGCTTGGGTCTCACACTCTGCAGCCGAGCTCATTATTCTGGTGGCAGGTCTTGGTGACTCTGTATTTCCTTCAGGTCTGTTGCCTGTTGAATGGCATCTGGGCATGTGTTTTGCTGAATGACCCTTCCTGACCAGTAAAGCCGGTGAGGTCCAACACAAGCATCCCTGGGCTGTAGCATTGGCACACGTGAAATGGCATGCTGGAAAACTGAGCTGGCATCTGTGCCTGTTTCATATTCCTGGATTTTACTTTCCTGAGCCCCCCCTGACAGGGATGAAGCTTGAAGAAATGAAGTGACCTGCCTGTAAGACAAACAAATGCTTAAATTTTTGTGTAATGCTTTTCAGTGGATCTCTTATTAAGACTTTACAAGCTTTTGGCTACTCGTGCAGCTTTAATGCTCTGTTTGTCATCTGACTATTAGCTGTGTTTGAAGTAGGAACTAACTCCAGAATCTAAATGAATGACTGTCAGTATATCTGTCATAAACAAGCAAAGAAACAATCCCCAATTTCTTCTTAGTCTCTAAATAGTGTTGCTCTACAGCTGCATCACAGTTTTCTTGTATAGGCTATGTCCTGGGCTATTCTAGAAGATAATTTTGATCAGGAAATGACTACCAGCCACATCACTGCCCCAAGCAATGATGAATTCAGAACCCTTTATAGAGTTTGCAAGTGGGTTTACAACGTCTGACATTGATGCAGAAGACTGCATCTCCCAGAGATGAGTAAAAAGCTCACTGAAAACACTTTGTGAATAATAATTATAGAGCTATATTCACCTCTGATTTTTTTTTTTTGTGATTTCTGTGAGAAAACTGCATACTGAAATAGATAGAATTTTCTCTTTCCTTTGTGTTGCTCAGGGACTTCTTTTTTGCTTCTGGCTGCTTGAGGAAAAATGAGAAAACGCTGAAATTGAACACTAGACTTCCTAAGAGTATTGAAAGCATCCTAAGTGGCTTGGATGTACGTTGTAATGGCAGTGGTTTCTTTGATGGGTAGCTAAGAGGTCAAGCTTGAAAATATTGATATAATTTTCTAAGATAGTTCGGTTTTGTCAGGATGACAGATTTTTGATTGGAAACAAAGTATAAGAGATGAGGTGGTTTTTTTTTGGTAAAGATGATAGGTACAGGTAGCTCTTTTTGGACAGTAGACCCTGTTACCCTCTTCTTGTTTTTCACAAATGTAGATGCTGACTTTCAAAAAGATGAAGATCCAAGGACACAATTCTGCATGGAGTAGTCAATGCCATCTTTTTTTAATAGCTATTGCTGTACTGATGTATAAAATCCATTGCAATGGCAGTGTTGGGGCACATGTAATTCTGGAAATACCTTTGGGTTTTAGTGTCTTCTGAGGCAAAATTAGCTGTTTGTTAACAATTCTTTGACTGTCACAAAAGCTTTTGAGAGTACTCTGTGTTTACTGGCTCAGTAATCTGTGTTCTGGAGTTTGGGGCAGTTCCTGCTCGTGGTAGAGCTCTGCAGATGCAAAGGGTTGACTTTTTGACTGATATAGTTCATTTCTGTGCAATCTCTGTGGCTTGACATAGAATATAACAACTCCAGATTAAACATTTTCTCAAGTTAGTGACTTTTATATGGATGGTGATTTCAGGCAAACAGGGAATGATATTAAAAGTTTTTGTGGATGTAGTGTATAAAAATTACATAATATTTACATGGCAGCCACATCCTGTTAAATGCCTTTGAACATCATGCAACAACATCTCTCCAAATACTGATTACTGTTTCAATGTAACTGCAGTGGTTGCGGTGGACTGTGAGTCTCAAACTGCTGGAAGGTTCCTTAAATCAAGACATTGGGTCTTTCAGAATACATATTTTACCTCTTGGGTTTACACTGAGTGATTATTAACAGCACTGAATAAATGTGTGAAATCCTAGAAGCTGTGTGCAGTATCTTACCCAAAAAGGTCCCTGGTAACTGTGAAAACTGTGCTGGCAATCAGCAAGGGGTTACATCCTCAGGAGCCTCAGTCTCCTACACATTATGTGAAGAGGAGGGAGGAAACAGAGGTGCTGACCCCCAGTGTAGGAACTTCTCCAGTTTGCTGCTGAATATCTGCCAGAACTGAATGGAGAAATATCTCCTTTGTCTCACATTTACTGAAAATGTCCCTCAATACAGCTTTAACCCACAATATCCTTCATTCAAAATAAAGATGATAACTTTGTTTTGTCTTCTGATTGCACTCAGTGAAATACACAAATGTTGCTAGAATGAGAGTGGGTATCGTGTTGTGAATATGCAATAGTCTTTTTTTTTCTGACAGGCTTTATTTTATTATTTAATTATTGCATGACGAGGGTTTGCTTGACGAATAAGAAGGTTATTTAATTGGATTTTTTATTTCATAGGCAGGACCTAAAGAATTACTAGAAGGTGTTTCTCATAATATTTACAACTCTCCTTTTATAACACTTATTTACACACATTTCATGGGTGGCACAGATGAACGTACAGAAATAGTACATATTTATAGATTAAGCCTATAGTATAAGGCAAATAAGCAAATGCCTTTAGTAGAATATTTTCCTGCATAAGGACTCTGATTTTAAATAGTGTGGATAATGGTGTCTTTGCTATCCGAGGAGTATATGGTTATGACTCATGGTGTCATAAATACTACGGCTATTACAGTGAGCATCCAAGTGAAATTACACAAAATTATATATTTGCCAGGGTTCTTTTCTCTAACGGCCAAACTTCAAAATAGAAAGCTTTATTATTCATTTTGATGTGTCTGAACTACTGAATGTTCTTGCTGGCCCACTAGACAGTTTAATAGGGCTCCTGAACATCATCAATAATTCATGTGTCTCTTAAACAGGGATGTGGTACTTGTTGTTCAACTACAATCTGAGTGTACGATGTTGTGAGCCACTATAGGATGGCCAGGGACGTGCTCAGTGCAAGGTTCTTAGATTTGAACACCCTGTGTGTGTGGTGATCCCAAACAGGAAGCTGTCCTCTTTGCTCTCGCCATAACTGTTGCATTTCCTGAAAAGGAGACAACTGTTAGCTGAGGATGTAGTGAACTCCCTTCAGTACGATTGGGTGAGGTAAACAGCGTAAACCATCCCCAGAAAATGACTGTCAGTGCTGGCTGGACTGACATCCAAAGATAGGAAACTGACGGTCAAGGTGGAGGGGTGTGGAGGAAGTCTAGGCTGGGGTGCGTGAGGGCACAGGTAGCAATACCAAAAGTGAAAGTGAGTATTAAACCGGAATAGATTGTTCTAATTCAAGACAGAACTGAAAATCCAGTGATTATTGTAGGATGTGTTAACTGATATTTATGAAGAAACCTAATGGGATGTAGTTTTTTTTTAAAGTATGTCTTTGACTTCATTGTTTTTATTCTTATTTTATATGTCACACACACTGTGACATCCCTTGTTGTGCTAAATGCCGTATCCAGATAGAAGGCTTTAGAATCAAAGAGGATGAGAAAGGCCAAGGGTTGAGTACAAGCAGGGCTATCCCCAGGGGCCTGTCATCTTGACATGCCTTAGGGAGGTCTGCTGGTAACATTGACTGTCTTTGATCCCCTTTTGCCACTGCAGAGCTGAGGCACGCACAGCACTTAGGCATGACATGTCTAGGATGAGCATCTTGACAGAAATCACTGAGCTTCCTGCGTAGCAATCCAGGCTTTTTCTACAAGAACCATCCTTCTTTAGACTTGTCACACTTGAGCCATGCTCATGTATCAGTAGGAGTTGAGTAAGACGTTACAAAGAGCTCAGAAATTAAGGGTGTAGTGTCTTGTGCAGATATTTGTGAGAAACTGTTGGCAATGCTATTTTTGAGTA
This sequence comes from Atrichornis clamosus, assembly GCA_013400975.1. Classification (NCBI taxonomy): domain Eukaryota; kingdom Metazoa; phylum Chordata; class Aves; order Passeriformes; family Menuridae; genus Atrichornis; species Atrichornis clamosus. The sequence goes on from WBMZ01003062.1 coordinate 123,386, forward strand.
AGAATTTGTTGCACATAGAACAGTAACTTGTCAGATAAACACAAGAAAATAGTATATATTACCATTCACGGGAGAGTTTTACTGTAGGTGGAATGAGTCTAAAGTCAAGACCCTCTTCTTCCCTATTTGAACTTTTTGTCCTTTATCAGGCTTCTAAGAAAAGTTTCATGCTGACTTGTTGAGTTCTGTATCTGGGTAAGGGTCAGATTGTGCCCTGTCTTTGTTCAGAATGCAGGAGACAGTGAAGGACTCCATGGCTATGCAGCTTTCAGGAGTCAAGCTGCAAACCAAGTAAACGTGAGCTGTGCTGGTTTGAAAACAGCTTTTTTGCAGCTAAATTAGGGGCTGGTAATGCAGCACAGTGTTGCACTCTGCCAGTGTGATGTCTGTGTTAAATGAGCGGAGAAGCAGGAGGAGTCTGTTCAGCTCTGTCCCAGCCTAAGGCTGGGGGAGATGTGATTTCACTGTGCACTGGCTCAGTGTTCCTTATGCCTTATGCATGGGATTTCTAGAAAAAATGAGCTGGAGCTCCCATTTTTCTATCCAGACTGCAATGAGTTTAGTCCTAACAACATGCAGCTCCTTCTGGAAATAGTTTTTGGGTGGTGGGTGTGCTTGAAAAGAAAGATGATGGTTCTTCACTTTCTTTTGGCTGTAATGATGACATTAAGATCTCAACATTTCTCTCTTAACTGCTGCATTTCAGTGAAGCTTTTACTCTATTTAGGTGAAGTGTTTGGGTCAAATGAAAATTCTGGCTCTGTGGTGAAAGAGCAGATGATGGCAGTGGCTGACAGTGATTACCAGTCATCCTGCACTCATGCCTTGGAGTGATGGCTAGAGGGACAAGGCTGATTGTTCCACACCAAGGATTACTGTGCTTGCTTGTCTGGGGCACACAGCATGAGCAAACCCGGTTTCTCATTAGGCTGTCAGCGGGGCCTCTGAGATCACAGCTCATGTACCACATCGGAGAGGGGGAGCTGAAACCACCAGCATTTGAATCTGTGTCCAGGGCGTTTCACTCTGACCTAGCAGGGCTGGGAGCCCCCACTGATCGTGACTGAGCTTCGAGCACTGCTGCCTCCAGTGCCTGTTGCACACCTGGAGCTGCTGCTTTGCAGTTGTACAGGTTGTACTGCTCCTGCCCAAACTGCTCATCACCAATGAAGTAGCTCTGAAATCTGACAGGATGATACCATTTCATAAGGAATTATTTTATTCCTATTTTCCTCTCTCATTGCTGTGACAAGTGCTGGAGTTCCTCCAGACTGTCAGTGGGCTACAGCCTGGGACCCTCTTTCCAAATCTGTTTTCTGCTTTATTTCTTAGTGTCATGTTTTGTTTCCATGGAAACTCCCCAACCTAACTGAAGTTATAAGACTGTCAGGTGCATGAACAATGCTGTCATTAAAGAGCATCCTCAGCTCTGGATGTTTGCTCATCCTGTGTCCTACTAGGCAGGCAGTATGGTGTCAGGAGAGGCTACATGGTCATCAAAACCTGATGGGAGCCTGGAGACTTCGGAAGAGCTGGTGAAGCCAGCTGTTGTACCCCTGGAGAGGAGGTTCCTTTGGCTGGAGCTCCTTAAAGCTGTTGCGCCCATAGGAAGTCTATTCGTAGGAAAGGAAGAACATTTTGCCATTTTCAACAGAATGAACTTGGTTTACATGTAAAAGCCTGTCTGCAAAGTTCATATTGAAAAGAAGAGGTTTACAACAGTAGCAAAAAATGTTAAACAGAAAATACGTTTGTTCCAGGAAAAATGTGTTAACCACAAAGTGTGCCTTGGAGTGAAAGGTTGACTTCTATCACCGAGCATGAAAACATGTGAGGCAATTTTTGTGTGCTGTGATGAATAAGAGTGGTTGATTAGCATCAATATTTCCCATCCTGTTTGCACCCTGGAATCTGCTCATGGCAATATTTTCCTTCTTTCAGCCCCATCCCTACTGTTGTCATCATCAGTAAGAGAAAAAAGCTTACTTTAGTGAAGAGACAAAAGTACTGTGTCTGAAAAAATAGTTTCCCCTGTGAAGCTTTACAGATACTGTTATATTGGTAACCACATTTTCCAAGTGCCACATTAGCAGGACAAAAACAGTGCACAAAAAAATTTGCAACCCTTTAAGGAAGAGCCATTAGACTGTGAGATAAAATGTGGCTCTGCATCTCTAAAAATAATATATTTGCATCTCTATAAGGACTTCAATTTTGGTAGCCAGGAATAGTCTAGGCATCTTCATTGTAATTATTAAGAATTACTAGCTTGCACAATTGCTGCTTGAGAGAGATGTGAATGTACATGGTATTTTAGAGAACAGGGAGAAGTGAAGAATTTATTGCTATTTAAAAAGCTGAAGTTTACTTGTTTGCTGGCAAACAGTATAGGAATTCAGGGATTGTCAGGGTGGAGAAGGCTGCGGGTTCATCTTGTTTGGCGTTTCTACTCTGATAGATGCTAAGATGTTCAGAGAAAGGAGGCAGCCTTATCTTAGCAGCGATGAGTGAATGTCTCCAGCCAGTGAAAACCAGGTGTTGGAAGAGGGAGAACAGCAGAGATGCACGGAACCTTTTTTTTTTTTTTTTACAGCTGTCACTTTACACTTGAAAAACCCTTAAAGAAAATCCTCAGTTTGGAAAGTGGTCAGTGTCAGGAAGTTCTTTCACATAAGTCTACGGCTACTCTGGTTTATGAACACAACATTTTGGTGCTCAGAAACTCCTTTCTACATTGTCAATCACACAGCCATAGCCTGAGGACTGCCATAGAGCCCCTTGAACTCAAGCCAGTATTCACTCTTTATTCACTGTATCTTAGATCATGTTCAAATAGCAGAATTGGGCCCCCAAGGCTGTAGCCTGGAAGGTAGGAGTGGTGGGAATTTCTGCAGTGTGGAGTGGGGTGGTCAGGCCATGGATTTGCTGATTGTCTGCTTATATGATGCAAGAATAGTAACCTTTTCTGGAACTATTGCAAAATGCCTGCAACGCAGCATCTTAGAACTTGTTTCATACACCAAGTAAACCTATTTTCATTTTTCCTTCTGTAAAACTCTGTGTACTGTTGTTCCGTAATGGGATGGAATCTTCCCATTCAGCAGCATAGATCAGCTCTGCTGGCTTTTTTTTTCTCATTAGTTTATTGTGTTGATTAAAATAGATGGGATAGGTTGTACTCTTTGCATGAACACTGCCAGAACTGGCAGCCCTCCACAGGGCTGTACTAACAGGTGCAGGTACTCCTTGTCACCACAGAGGTGTCAGCTCACTGCTCCCCACTGCTTCTTTCACGGGCTGGGGTGTGAATGCTTCTCCTGGGCCTTGGTGCAGACTTCCATTTGGATATCTCTGTGACCTCCAGAAGTACCTCCTGCTGCAGAATGCTGTTGGAATAAGCTCTTAACATGCCTGTCTTCTGGTCCTTGAAAAGCCCCATTTTTCACAGCACATTTTCTTTTGAAGTCTGATTCAAAGCCCATTGTAATTGGTGTAGTCTCCTATGCATTCTAATGCAGCCAAATCAATGGTCATGCATTTAGGAAGGAAGAAAATTGCTTGCATCTGCAGGGTGGGAGGATTCAGTTTAAGAGTGCCATGATGTTTGAAAGGGTCTTGGATGTCAGGCTGAAATCCAGCCACGTGTGAGCTTCAGCTTTGTGTAGCTGAATGTGGCCCTTGGCTGTACCTGTGGGGGACAGATTGTTGCTCCCGGACACCCTGCTGATGACACGACTGCTTAGACATTCAGACCCTCTCTGATGCCAACATGTCTTAAAAAAGGATTATAGAAATTTGTAAAGGGCCCAGGAAATTTCTGCAGAAATGACTGGGTGTCTGTAAAACATTCATTTTTAATGAGAGGCTCAGTCTAGTTAAAATAAGGTTAAGAGGATACTTATCGGAACTGTATAAACACTGCACCAGGAGATTTATGGTTGCAGAAGGCTTTTTAAACTAATAGGCAAAAGTGGAACTATATAAATCAGTGGATGGAAACTAAAATTCAGCTAATACATGTTGGAAGAAGTGTAACCCAAAAAAATCTTAGCTAAGAACAGAGTGGGTCTTTATCAGTAGAAATCCTTAGGAATATATGCATTTTGAAGGTCAGCATGTTACTGACTTCCAGGGTAGCTGTAGGAGACTCTCATTAAAGATTTCTGGGTTATACTATGTGTAAGACCACATTAAATATTTAGACTCCCTACCCTTGGCCTTAAAACCAAAGCACTTGGCAGTCACAGATGTGAGAGGGCTTTGGAGAAAATTCTTTCAAAGTTTTAGACGGAATTTTAGGAAAAGTCTTATCACAGTAAGTGTTGTCAATCACTCAAAAAAGTTGTCCAGGGAAGCGTGGTAGAGTCACAATCTCTGGAGGTATTTACATATGGCACATGGGGGTGTGGTTTAGTGGTGGGCTTGGCAATGTTAGATTTATGGTTGCACTTGGCTGGAGAGGGCTCATCACATTCTTAGGTGCTAATTTCCATAAGGATCCAAACTCCATTGGCCAGGAATCCATTCAATGAGTCAATGGTTAAAAAAAAAAATTCCTTTTTTTTGCTGGTTTGATTTGTTATTTTTGTTAATAACTTTAAATTGATATTTTTTAGCATATATTTTTGCTGGAGGCTCTTCTAGATGTAATGTTTTTAACTATAATGTATTATCTCACTGATGCTTATGAATGTTTTATCCCAAGAGCAAAATCTGTAGCTAAATATTCTGGGCAAGTAATGAAACTGTCTTTAAAGAAACAACTTCAAAAGTTGTGCACTTTTGAAATGTACATATTAAGTTAAGAAAGGAAGAATTCTCATCATTGAGAAAGATGAATTTTCTTTTTTCTTTTGCAGCTTTAAGCTGTAGGGATCTTAGATGTTGCTTACAGAGTTAATAGGTATTAAATATCAGAGAGAGTTTCTTTTTCCCAGATTTTACTTTCCTTTAAACAACTGTCATCAGATTTACAGGTCACTACGTGTGCTGTAAGTAGGATTTCATACATAACAATAGTAACGTGTTGAAGTGCAGCATATGGGTAATACAGGAGTAAGAATAATATAAATTTAACTAAACTGTCTTATATGTGCCCTCTTCTGATGGGGGAAAAAACCCCAACAAGCCAAGAATGAGAAGGAATGTAGAAGCAAAGCAGCTCATCAGATAACAAAAACAGAAAGTGCAATCAGCTGCACTGGTCGTGGCAGGGAAACTGCCCCAGAGATGTTTCCAGAGAATGAAGCAGGCGGAATAAAAGAAAGTAAGTGGGAATAAAGGAGCCTGTGCATTTAAAAGGATATGACAAGCAAAATTAAATGTTAGCAGATGATAATGATGCAGATGAAGTTGCACACTATAAAATTAATGCAGCCATTGGGTTATCTGGGGTGTCCCTGCAACCTGAGCAGCAGAGCGGCCCCTGAGAGCTGCCCTGCTTGTGGCCAGGCTGTGTGTGTGAGTGAACCAGGGAACAGAACCTGCTGCACTTTTATTAGGGATGTTTAGCCATTTCCCCTTCCAGTTTCCATCCTTAAACTTTTCACTGTGTTTGGATAAAACCTGCTTTTTCCTTGACAAATGTTTGTTCCTGATGTTTGCCTTGACTTGTTTCGTAGTGGTTATCACTCATGCTGTACTTTTTCAAGTATCTGTTGCAGGTGAACTTCAGGGGTTGTGTTGTTTGGGAATTCTTTTGAGGCTGAAGAGCTCTTTCTAATGTTTGCCTGCATTTAATGTTCCAAAATCTTGGGAGGTGGTTTTTTCCTGAGATTTCAGTAGGCAGTGGTAGCTTTTGCAAATATCAACTGCCATTTATCCAGTTGTGTTTAAAATCTGACTTTTTCAAGATTTTTGTAACTTAAGATTTGAAGCACAGAATTTTGGTGGCTTTTTTTCTTCATGAAATTCTACCTTTTTCTACTTTACAAAGCTGGCATAGCCTTCTGGGAAGGTAATGTTTGTGTGCCTAGAATTGATAATATCTAATTCCTAGCAAATTTCAACTCCACTTCAAAAAGAAATCCCTTTGATTTGTGGTGCCTCTGTAGGGCTGTATGGTGCTTCATCTGTAGGGTTATCTGTATTTCAGACGCTATGCAAACATTTATTTAGTTTAGTGCTGACATGTATATTGTCCTTTTGCTGAAATTTTTGAGCACTTTTTGTAACGAAAGCGTCTGTCTGAAGTCTTTGCTGCAGGAGAGAGCAATGTAATGGCTTGTGCACTACCACCTCTGTCTATGCTCTGTTCTTACTGAGTCCACAGCTTTTATTTGTCCTTCATGTTTTGTTTTTACCAAGGTAGGAGGCAGTTCTGAGCGTGCAGACTTTGTGCAGCTGTGGTTCTTCGACTGCTGTTTTGTCCAAGGGACTGTAATAAAAAGTGCATTTCTACTGTTAAAAAATAAAAACATCTTCCTACCCTCAGTCACTGATATTGTTTGCCTTGTTCCTGGAAGTGCATAACAGAGAATTGGAGTCATCACTTCGGGCTGACATTTGCTGTGCCGAGTGTACTTTGACTTCAGGCAGTGTATTTGGCAATTAATGAAGGAAAAGCTTCTTAATTATGAATGTTAATAATAGGTTATCACTATTTTGAAAGCCTTTTCCTTAGAAAAGTTTTTCAGGTGACAAATCTACTGTGTGTGGCATTATTATCACCATGCTGTGTGCGATGCTGTTGACTTGTGGGTTTCTAATTTTTTGGAAGAATATGAGAGTCAATGTTCAAATGGCCATTTCCTATAAATATAAAATAAATCTGAAGTGGACTGTCCTAGACAGTACAGGCTGGAGACCTTGCAAAGTGAAGAAAAATGTGATTTCCCAAACCATTACTGTTTTGCTGGCATTCTGGTTTATTCTTATTGAGATGTTCTTTAACTGATAATCTCTCAAATGATTCCTTATATTGATTTGAATGAATCACCTCCTGTTGTGGGACTTAATTGCTGTATAATCGATGTGCAGTGCTGCTACTTGTTTTTTTGTTTTGTCTTTAAATAACACAAACCCCACCTTCCTTGTGAGCAACTCAATTTCTGGCTGTTCCCTGCCAGCATGGCTGAGGCACAAGGAGTTGTGGTGGCCACCCTGGGAGCTGGGCACTGCCTGCCTGGTGCTGCTGCACTCACTGGGACTGAGGTTCTTGCAACAACTTGCCAAGGATGCAGAATTATGGAAATAATTTCCGAGGTTTTGAGTCTATTTATAACTAGAAAAAAAGTGCTTTTTAAAGGCAAAAATTGCATGAAATGTCTCCTGTCAAAATCTCACTCATCAATGTCAAATTCTCATGACATTGACAAAATAGCTATTTCTGCATGGAAAATGTGACAAAACTGAGGTTTGTATTTGCTGCTGACTTTTGTATTTACTGCTTTCCTCAGAATTAGCTCATTTCTTTGGGAAGGTGTTAATTTTAAGCTAGCAGCTCTAAAAATGGGTGACTTTTCTGCTCAAAGTAATCTTGATGTTGAGTTTTTATTAAAACTGTAGCTTACCCTTTATGAAATACGTCTTGGGAGCTGGGAGAATTGTGCCTAGCAAATTGTACAGCCAGATACCAAAGCACTGCATTTATGGCCTAGTCCGAGACTCTGAGACAGAGCCCCTAAAGATGTTCTCACCCCACCAATGCAGCAGAAGGGCAAAGCTGTTGCCATATGCTCTTCTGAGGGGTAAGGCTGCCAGTTTGTCATGATGTTGTTGCCTAACACATAATATGCTTGTACTTAATAGACTTATTACTTATAAGACTCATTATGTACTTAATAGTCTCATGAAAATTTTAATTTGTCTTGCTCAGTGGTAGGTGAGAATAAGTGGGAAGGACAGTGGAAACTAAGGATGTATGAATGTTCTGTGGATGTGGTCCCACTCTGCATTGATATTGACAAAAAGCTATAAAATGTAGCTGATATTCCTGACAGACAGTAAATTACAGGCAGGTATTTGTTTCTGAGCCAGCTGCTTTTGCATTTATTTTCATACCCTAAGGGAACATCTCTACAGCAGATAAAAAGTGTTCAGGAGATAATGGTCCCTCATCTGCAAGATCATTTCCCTTTAAACCACATACTGAAAGCTGCCCCTTTAGGGTGTGACATCCCCATCTTCTCTTTCAGAAGTCACTAAGTTGAGGGATCCAGGCCCAGTTTCCTGGAGAAGGAAAGATCTCACGACCCACACAATCTTCTTCGTTTCCCTCCCAGGTTTGCTGGAATCAGCTGCTCCTGGCTAACATCCCTCCCAGGAGAGGCAGGACCTGCCAGGAAGCTGTTTGGAGGCTTTCCCATCCTAGCCCCGAGGCTGACTTTTATTCTTCCTTTGCAGATGCCTGTCCTGCTTGCTTGTCTCTCAGGTCCTATTCAGAAGCTTGATTTATTTGAGTATATATTTGGGTTTTTTTCAATGCAGTCACTGCAATCTGTATTAGTGGTATTCTGGGTTTCTCTTTTATATTCTCCATCTCTTGGCAGCAAACCCTTCCTTTTGGTGAAAAGAGTGCTTCATTAATATTTGTCATGTAGATTGAGGAGGCTGGGAGGTGAAAAAGGTGGCTAAACATAGCCTCCTTCTCCCCAGGAAGTGAGCTGGTGTAGGCTTTGCAGACTAAGTTTTGTGGGCTGATGTATGGCTCTGACTGGGGCTGTAGATATGGCTCTGGACCAGCAAAATCCAGCAAGGATCACACTCTCGGTGCAGGGGTTGTAATTTTAAAACCTGTGACCCTGAACATATTGTCAGGGCGTGGTGAAAGCCAGTGGAAGTCAAGTTTTGGTGTCAGTGTTGCTAGGGTGGCTGTTTTTGTCCTTCAGTGTGTGAGCAGAGTGGGATGGAGAGAAAAGGTGGTGGAGGATCATTGAAAAGAATAGCTAGCATGGCATTAGCTGGTTCCAGGAGGAGATACATGGAAATGAATTCCTGGAGAGTAGGTTTGATAAGCATCTTGAATTCTCCTGGGCTTGACTGGAAGCTGGTGATATTTAAGTATATGACTGAGAGGTTCAGATAAAGGTTTGTCCCTTTACACAGCCTTGCTGTTACTCAGATATCTGTGGTTTTTGGCTGTCAGTGGGAAGAAGCAAAGCAAGCAGATGATGCTGAATTATACAGGCAGTAATGCATTATCATATTTTTCATTCATGGCGGAGGTGGATGAAATGTCTGTAGAGATATATTTGAAGTCCTCCTTAAATATTTTTAATAAAATCATGACTTGCTGGTTTCAAAGCAATTGGTTTCTCAATCTGTTTGATTACTTGTGGAAACCAGGATGTTTTCAACCTAAAAGATTGCATACAAGTTTTGCATCTCCAAGGTTTGGAGCATAAAAAACACCAGGCATCTTAGTATGGGAATTAAGATGCAATCCTTCTTTCTGCATATTATCCATTCCTTTTTGATTAATTTGTTTTATACAAGGAAATCCAATCTGCCACAGAACTGAATCCCAGTAGTAATAAGTCTGGTACACATATGTACATCTAGCATCAGTCGCAGAGCAACTTATAGATTTTTTTGTGCTGTAATAAAAGCAACTTTGAAAAAGAGGAAAAGCCAAATCCTGTAATCCTTTGTTCATCTTGAAATGAAATTCTTCTGTGCCTTGTGCCTTGTGAGAGAGACAGCTGCTCTACAACGCACTAAAGCTTCGTGTGCTTCAAAGGAAGCAGCACACAGTAAATATTTGTAGCTGTCAGTGGAGTCCTGTTGTTGGTGTGCAAACATTTGATCCTGGGCCTTCCCTGCTCATTTTGAGACTTTTGGGCTGTATGGATCCCATGTTCCTGGCTTAAATACTCCCTGAGAACAATGTAAGCTAACCTCCCATTTTTGAGATCTATGGTATTTTATTATCAATGAAATATGTTGTATATGTAACTATTTAAAATAGTTTTTTAAAATCTGTTGTCATCTTCAAAAGAATGGTTTTTATTTTGGTGCCATCACTTTGGATAGTTTTGTAACATACAGTTGTCCCCTAACTAGGGGTAACTCAGTTGCCACATTGAAGTTATGCTGATTTTTGAAATATGCTTCACCCATTAATCCCCAAACTAATTTGGTACAACCAGGACTCCAGAATAACTTCTCTGAATGTTGCAGACTTGAGCCTATATAAACTAATCTTTTATAACTTTTCTAGAGCAATCAAAAACACAGCTAAGCACCCATAATAGAAGTCATCTTCATGACAGAGTGGTAAAACTTGCTAGGACTTCTCCCACTGATGACTATTTTTATCTGGTGTGCCAGTGCTGGGCACAAAGTGCTGGCTGGCTGAGTATGAAGGAGTTGAGCTCGAAGTATGAAGTTTCATCAACTCTGGCATTCAGTTATCCATTAAAAATCAGATTATAATTAATCTACCTTTAAACTGATTTTTAGTTGTAGTTCTGTTTTTAAGGAGGAAAATAATCACATCCAATATGTATCAGTGCAGTTCATCTGTTTCTGTTTCCGTTTAAGACCTAATCTTTTCAGTACAAAAATGTTTAGATGCCTAAGAATGTGTCCATTCCTCTGGCACCAAAATCCTTCCTTTATTTTCCCATACTTACAGAAGATAAACACTTACAGATCCTCCTGTAAGATATTTCCATGTTGTAGAATGCTATGATAATGTCTGTGTGAAAATGTGTGTTTGGATTCTTTGTGCTGACCAGTTTGAAAATTAAGTTACACATCTCTTTAGGGAAGAAGCCTCGATAAATTATTTAAGCCTTTTAAAAATTAGTATGTAATAAATACTGGCATATTCTTGTATGAAGTTCATTCTCTTATCTAAGGTTAAACTATAAAAGGATATAAACCTCGAACCAGAGTAGAACTGATGCATTCAAAATACCCACTTTAAATGCTAGCTCTAATTTGTACAAGCTGTTGTGCAAAATATGTTCATCTCCCATGAAAGTTTTTCTGAATTGGTAGCAGGAGCATTACAAAAACTTGCAGACCCATAGGATTAATACTATGAGGCTAAAATGAACACTTAGCAATCAGCCTATAAGGCTAAGAAGGGTCCACTCTCTCTTTTTGTATGGTTTCTTAGAGTATTGGAGCCTTCTGTCTTTCAGGCAGGAGTCCCTGTATTTGAAAATGTCAGCCTTGAGACAATTTGGTGCTCATTTGGGAGTTGGTTTCAGCAACTGGTTATCAGATCTGTGGGGGAGGGAATTCCACCAGGCTGGAGGTGCATGTTTAAATCCATGTACTTGTCAATGCTTGAGTGCTGAGCCAGGCTCAGACTGCCCAACAGCAATGAAATTAAATGGGCTTGGGCCAATGAATGGAGACGAGGAAAAGAACACAGGGACATGGAAGAGCGGGGCAGGGAGAGCTACAGCATTTGTGGAAAATCAGGTCTCTGTCAAATCTACACTTCCAGTTATGTATAAACAACAAATCTGCATAGCTGCAGAACAAGCTGGGCATGAGAAAGATGAGACTGGCAGTGCTCAGGGGTCAGGGAATAGAGCACAGCCCTACGGGCTTTGTCCCACAGTGGCTCTGACCAGCAGATTTTGGATTGAAGAACTGGGAACAACAGACTCCAAACATGGGAAACCCAAGACTGAGGAATAAGAGACTGCTGATTCCAGTTCTTTTATGTACTAAAAGACGTCATTCTCAGCACGTCATATTGAATGTTTTGCCTTCTTAAATGTCTGTGGAATAACTGGGCAAATAGCTGTGTGCCATTTTTTGTATTTTCTTCTACCATGATTTGTTTTGTTCAGATAGTCCTTGTAGTTTTGCTCCGTAATTAACAACTGTGTGTGGAAAATTGAAAGAAATAGATTCCAGTATGTTGGATATATAAGACAAAGTATTTGCAATTGTTATGGGACCTGAATTTATTAATATCCCTTTCCTATCCTTCCCTTTCCTTTGTTCAGATACTTTGTAAGTGGACTGCCAGTCTTTGGAGAATACTTGTTCCCCATGCAGAGTTAAAGGAACTACCGGTGTGGTTTTGAGTACGAGCAGGCAGCTTCAGTCTTCCTGCACCTACAGGCAGTGTGCTGCCTTCATCACACTGGAGACATGCTTTTGTTTTAATCGCTGCACTCTGCCACACTGCTGACTCCTTCTCCTTCACGTGGATGATCTGGCAGTCATGGCTCGGCTGTGATCGATCTGACTGAAATAATGAAAATCCCTCATCATCTGGGGTTGCAGAGTTTTGAATGGTTTCTGTTCCATGATTGGTGGCACCCCAGCCATCAGAAAGTACAGTAACAATCTGTATGTATTTTGCTTTACTATCTTTCAGATCATTACCTTCTTATTAAATTCCTTGGTGAGGTGTCGCCTCTTCTTGATTTTAACATAAATTAGCAGACTAATACAAAGAAAAACCCATCTTAGAATGTCTGCTATTTTAAAATTATATTTTATTCCTCCTTTATTTCTTAAGGCTCTCTTTCTGTCCCATCACTGTAATACATTGAAAAATCCAGTGAATATAAGCACCGCACTGAATACATCCTGACTACAGAAATGCTATTTTTTAGGTGAAAAATAAAACAGTAAGTCACATGCTTCTCTGAGATATTAAATTCTTGAAATGCTTTATCTTTTCTCAGTTTCAAATGTGTCACTTTCTGTGCTATGCTGAGGAATCTCTTTCCATCTCATTCTGCAAAATGAACTTGGGGAATAAAGTTAGCAGTTTATCAAATACTGATTTTTAGTTGCTTCTGTCTTCTTTCTAGACAGTTACAAAAGTGCTTGGCTTTGCTTGCAAGACACCTACAGTACATTTTGGGGAAATTCTATCAAGTTAAAGTGATGCTGAGGTGTATGGCTATGCACAGCAAATGATATTTGCTGAGGAGCTGATGCTATCTTTGAAGTGGTGCAATAACTGTTAAATAACAAGTTTGGGGGTTTTTTTCATTGCTAATGACGGATACATTGACATGACCTATAACTTATTTGCATTTGGTTTTGTTGTTGTGCATCTTGTTTACTAGACAAATTATTTTTATTTCAGATTGCTCAGCAATAGCTGTTTTATATTTAATTAGACTGACTTTTGTCTTGTCTTTGCTTATTGTGTTCAACTGGAAAATAGAACAGCTGAAATGTACTAATCAGATATTCTTTGAGAGTTGAAAACATCTTTATTTTGTCTGGAAACAAGTTTTATAAAATCACTGAGGATTTCTTCAGAGAAATATAGTAAGTGTTCTCTTTCAAATTGTTCTCTACTCCATCACGTTTCTGAGGGATAATGTTAGCACAGAAAGAGTTGGTATATTTTTTTTTCTAAAGCTTCTGATCTTTCCACTTCCATCTAAACTTCAAATCTCTGAGCTCATTAAATATCATCAATATCTATTGTTCCCTTATTTGCTGCTATGTTTCCTTTTGATGTTTCTGATGTGTATAGGTGGTGACCATGCACAATTAAGGTTCAGACCCTGGGTAAGAGCAGCCTGTCAGGTGCTGCCAGTGGATGTGGGATCGCCACTCCATGAGGAGCAATGTGGGATGCAATAATTTGGGCATAAGGCTTTCCTCACTGTATCTTGAGATTATTTACTGAAATAATGTTATGCATAGATGTAACAGCATCAGTAACTTTATCTGAACAGGTTGTAGCAAGAAAGTGTGCCTGTAGCTTCCACATTTAAAATCAACTTGCTCATCGTTACAATCATAGTAGCTCTACAGCTGTTGAGAAAGAGACAAGGTAATGAGTCAGTGTCTGGAGTAATGTGAGTGTTCCTGTTGTTTATTTGAAGCTGGATCATTAGGAATCAATTTATCTGGTGGAATAAATAGCCCCAGTGCTTCCCGGAGTATACCCTGGGCTCCTCTCCACAGTTATTAAAAATAAAATGAAAGGTGGGAAAATCTATTAGTGCAGCATCTTGTTTGTGAAGGCAAGGAAATTCTGTAGAGGGACCTTTTGGGTTGATCCTGCATTGATGTGGCAGCCTTGCAGAAGACCTGGTTAAATGCAAATAAAAGGTGCAATGGCCAAAAGAATAAACAAGTATTGATAGACTGATGCTATGAGTTTGGGCATGTACTGCTTTGTGTTGGTATCTATTATGTTGATATATTGTTGATATATTTCCATAAAACCTCAGTGTTTCCTCCCCTCTTACCAGCAAAGATCCAACCCCTTTATGTTTTCAAGATTGGGAGTGGAGTGAGTTGACTCTGGCTGAGGCCAGGTGCCCACCAAAGCTCCTCTGTCACCTCCCTCCTCAGATGCACAGGGGAGAGAAAATACAACAAAAGGCTCAAGGAGAGGGAGATCACCCAGCAATTACTGTCATGGGCAAAACACTCAACATAGGGGCCTTAGTTTAATTTAATACCAATCAAATCAGACCAGGGTAATGAGACACAAACCCAAATGCTAAAATACCACCTCCATACCCTCCCTTCTTCCTGCACTCTACTTGACTCCCAGTTTTCTCTCCCTCCTCCCCTCCAGTGTTGCTGATGGGCTCAGCCTTGGTCTGTTGGAACCAGCTGGTGTTGGCTCTGTTGGACATGGGGGAAGCTTCTGGCAGCTTTTCAGAGAATCCACATTTATGTTCTCCTCCCCCTCCCTGCCACATCCTGCTACCAAAGCCTGACCACACAAACCCAACACATTCCACCCCTACTAAGTTTAATGTTAATTTATATGAATAATGCACATTTTCTGATACAGGACCCTTGCTTATTCTTTACATAATATCTCCTACAGATACCTGGAGTAAGTTCTACAGTAGTTCTTGAATATAGTCATGCCTTGAATGCTGGGAAAAGTATTCCCCTAGCATTGCTTGTATTTGGTAGAATCGTTCACCTCTGAATGCTTTGTCAACAGGCAATTGCCTTTCCTTAATTTAGGAAGGTGATTGAGTTGTGCCTGATCCTGAGGTTTCCATTAGAACACAGGGGCAGCTGCTGGAGTGGTGCAAATGTGTTCAGTTTGCACTCTGTGCCTGTACAAATGAGAATGCACAGCCAGCATTCCCAGGGGCAGGCAAATAATCCAGCTCTGATTCATCATCTGCAAACAGGAGAATTCCCAGTTTGGTTTGTTTTAAGGAAGATACATGAAAATAGTCCAGATATCCCCCCAGATACATTGTTACTGCCTCATTCACAAGATCATTGTCTCTTAAAGGAACTTTTGAAGAAAATATTAACACAAAATAAAAATTTCCAATATGATGTTAGCATATATGTACCTGTAAAAATATGTAATTTTTATTTATTGTACCTCTAAATTCTGTTTTCTAGAAGTAACATGTAAAGTAGATCAACTCCTAGGCAGTACAAATTTGCTTTTCTTCTCACTGAGCCTGTTATTTATTTAGCAATTTA
Source organism: Atrichornis clamosus (assembly GCA_013400975.1). NCBI lineage: Eukaryota > Metazoa > Chordata > Aves > Passeriformes > Menuridae > Atrichornis > Atrichornis clamosus. The sequence continues at coordinate 138,740 of WBMZ01003062.1, forward strand.
CCAGTTTTTCGTAACAGTGAACACATTCTATAGTATGGATAATTTTGCTGCCATTGTATTAAGTTTTAGTAATACTTTAAAATGAACAATTTTTATGACATATGTAATTTCAGTGTCCCATAAAAACAATCAGGAGAACAGAACAAATTAATGGTGCTTATCAATAATGGATCTTGTCAAAATTACTTTTAAAATAACAATAATCATAGTAATTAATTGCAATGAGTTTCTTGAGTCAACCACTCTTTGTGCAATTTACATTTGATAAGAACGATGATTGTTCATCAGAACGGATCTTGTGATCTTGACTAAATTTCAGCTTTATTTACCCAAAGAAACATGAATGCAGGTCCACAAAACCAGTGGATAAAGCTTATAAAGTGCACGAGCAGCAATGCTTTTATAACAATAAAATCCACTTATTAACAATAATATAAAAAAATCAAGTAAGTATCATCCCAGGAGCAAAAGGCTGAGATTTACACTTATTGATTATTGAGCTCAGCTGAGATTTTTACATCGATTCTCAGACTCTCCTGCTTTGCCAAAAGCATGAATGATGAATGCATTCTGGTGAAACCCAAAAGATGCCTCCTCTCACTGTGATTGCTGCAGACACTGTGCTGGGCTCTGAGAACAAAGTGCAGGGAATGCAGGATGTGGAGGTGCAGGGTGACTTGTCTCTGGTGGCTCCTTCAATACTGACTCTCAGGGCAGCTGCTGCAATGAGCAGCTAACATGGTGTAAATCTGCAGCTTCGTTTACGCTGCACCAATTTACTCTGTGCTTGCTGGTTTATGCTCTAGGCACAGAAGAAATGCAGATTGTGTTGACCCAGTCTACAAGCCAAGCTGTCCTTCCTACTGCTGGTCTCTTGTTCACTGTATGTTGGGCAATGTGCTTCCCTGTTTGAAACCAGGATTTGTAAAATGGCCTTTTGGGTATCTTCTCAAAGTTCTGTAGCATCTTTTTTTTCTTTTTTAATTAGTTGCCTCTAAGTAAATGCCAAAATCAAACTTGCATTCCTTAAACCATACAGTCCCCACATTCTTTTTACAAAGGACACTTTTTAGGGAGGAAAATGACTAATATCCAGCCCATCATAAAGGCAGCTGTGCCCCACGGCACTCCAGGTCTGATGCTGTCATTTCAGGATCCTGCCTCACTCAGGGGCTTGCTCACATCTCCCCCTGGGTACAGCACTGGATGCTCAAGGCAAATTCCTCTTTCTCAGGGAATTTCTTTTATGTTAATCAAGCAATGGTTTGCTCTTTGTGCTTCCTGTAGAAGAAAAGGTGTTTAAATCTCATACTTCATACAGCAACTGGTTAATAGGAAATAAACTCACAGTATTTTGCATGTGGCATTTATTTTCCTGTGAGTAGTAAGGATACTTCTCTACCGTAGGTCCTGAAAGAAAAAAGCCTCTTGAATTAGCAAACACAGAGTAGTTCTGAGGGGAAAAAATTTGAGTGCTGCCCCACAGCACCCGGCATCCTGCTGGTGTCTCACAGGATTGCTGGTCATGTCTCCAGAGCTTGCACAGGAAACTTGCAAAGATTGAGCATGAGTGTATTATTGACTGTTGGATGTTTTTCATAACAGAGTTACCTGGACTGTAATTTTTATGTGTTAAGCAGGTGCTGTTGCCACCCAGTGTGCAGTGACTGGGCCCAGAGCCCTGTTCTTCCTGGGCACTGTGGGGAGGAGGATGGGATGGGAAGTTTGAGGCAGGTACTGAGTAAGGCTTGCACCTGCTGAGATATTGATTGTTGCTAATTAGTTGTTGCAATTATCAGGGTTTTGGCTGCAAATTAAAAAGTACAGTTTCAAGTATTTGGAAACTAAATTTTTAGCATATTTGAGCCAGTGAGAACAAGCCAACTGTATCTCCTTCCAGAAATACAGATATTTGTCCACATGTCACACTTTGAGACATTTTAAACTGAATGCATTACGTCTTACTTTTGGAGAACTAATCTAACCACATCATCTATTTCATAAGGCTGGCGTTTAAACTTTAAATCACTGTTTTCAGGAGTTGTTTGTTTGGCCTTATAAATTCAAATACATCTGAAACTTGTCATGCAAAATTAAAGTCAGAGAGCAATTCTCTGCACTGAAGTCTCAAGAAAGAAAAAAGGTAAGTAATTTTCTTGTGAGATGTTTACTATGAAGAGAACAGCTTGTTGCTATAGAATCAAAAAAAAAGTTTTCAGATTTGATTTCTGAATGTCTTTAGCTGTTGCACTTAAAACTCTGGAATGAATTATATTTGAGATTGGAATATGCTGCAGAAGAAGTGAATCTAAACTACCTCTTTTAGAAATGAATAGGTGCTGTATTAGTGCATGTATTAGGTCAATCTCTTGTTGTCTGTCATAGTAATTGAAGCACATTACCTCTCCCTGAATGACACAATTGTTTCAGAGTACTGTGTGACACCCAGCAGGAAAATGAGCTAGTCTTCTTGCAGAGACCTGGTACATCCTGCCTGCAGGCTTGGAGTGGAAAACGAGGATTTGAGGGAAGCTGGAGGGTGATGGAGCTCGTGGGTCAGGCCTTGAGGAGCTGGTGCCTTGACTGAACCCATGGCTCTGGGAAAGCAGCAAAGGCCCCCCTGGCACGGAGGTGTCATATGCGGGGGGTAGAGAGATGCTTCTTCTGGAAGACATCAAAACCTGAGACCCCAGCCCTGGGTGCTTATTGCAGCTTTTGTGATATTCTCAGGTGGTATTACCCAGGCTATTACCTAAACCCTGATAGTTATATGCTCATATGAGTACTCGTGGTAAATTCTAGTCTGTTTAATTATATTCTTCTTAGGTTCCCATTGATATGGTTTTATTCTGCATTTATTGCCCTATTTTGTTGTATTGCATGAGATCTTGTAGTAGACTCTTGTTGAGTATTCAACCTATCTTGAGAAATATCTTCTGACTGGCATGAGATGAACAGGGGTTCTTCTCCTGAAGGAGATGCTGGACAGAAACATAAGGTTTTGCTGTAAGAAAACTCATGGAAATTTATGACAAAGTCGCCTTTTACCTCCTCTGATGTGCTGAAGACTCAATGCAGCAGATACTCTCATGCTCAGTGATTTCTACTGTTAGCTTTGATGCTGTTTACATATATTAATTACACCATGCTCAGTGACTTCTACTCTTAGCTTTGTTGCTGTTTACATATATAATCTTTAATACCTAAAGAAAACAAAAGTCCATGGCTTTCTGTGCTAAGATGCAGAAGAATGAGAGAAGTATACTGATAGATGAGTTATTGGTATGTGCCTCATGACCCTAAATGCATCAACACTGAGATCTTCAAATAAAAATCACAGTAAAAAAAAGAGATACGTACTTGAGGAAATAATAAAAAAGGAGCTTGTAGTGATCAATGAATGCTGCCAGAGCTCTCTAGAAGCTTAATAATTTATCAAAAACATCTTAAAGGAAATTCTTTTATAAGACTCTTTTTCATCTACTTCATAATAAATGAGCAAGTGTTTCATGTCATGAAACAAATAAGTCTATCTGCAACAGACTAGTTTGTCTAGCCCTGTATTTTTTGATAAGATGTGAGTTGTCTGACATAGGACTTGGATGTATGAAACACCAACCATGTAGCCTTATTTTTGGATATGCAGGTGCTGTTCCCCCTGGCCTTGCTGTGAGAGGGTGGAGTTTATAACATTTGTATGGTTCTGCAGGGATAATATTACTTTTTTCCACCGGTTCTCCACATCAGTAGTCAGTTCCTCGCCTGCTGCAGTTGTGTTTCTGCGAGAGGTGGGGCAGGTGCCAGGGGCTCTGCACGGCACCTTGGCCTGCACTGATGGTCTCAGCTCGCCACCCAGACTGGCACTGAGGGGAGGAACCCTGTGTCCAGAGATGGTGGGAACAGCCTGTGTCAGCACTGTGCTGGGAAACCCTCCGAGAGGAAGGTCCCATGCTGTCTGCATTAGAGCTTTATTGCAGGAGTGTGTAATGGAGAAATGAAATAAAATAGTATTCTCTGGGTGGATTTTGACATTTTAGATTCTGTTCCTGTTGGTGTTTTCAACCTTGAGTGTTGCTTTCCTATTAGAGTAATTATCTCATACTGTTAAGGCTGCAAACAAGTCAAATAACCCAGTGTAATTAAAGCACTGATGAGACCTGAATCTGTGTCTCTCTTTATGGGATCATGGTTTTTTTAGATTAAAACTTTTAGACTGATTGTATGAAATTCAGAAGGAGCTTAGCATTGCTGTGCAAGGTGTCAGGGACACAGTGATCCTTCTAAGGGCAGAAGCTGCAGCCTGGCTTGGAGCAGCCCTGACACCTGTGAGCAGATGTTCTGTTGGAGTGAGTCCAGAGGAGCCCACGAAAATGCTCAGAGGAGCTGGAGCACCTCTCCTGCGAGGACAGGCTGAGAGAGTGGGGACTGTTCAGCCTGGAGAAGAGAAGGCTCCAGGGAGACCTTAGAGCCCCTTGCAGTGCTTTAAGGGCTCCCAAGAGAGTTGAAGAGGGATTTTTGACAAGGGCACGTAGTGACAGGACAAGGGGGAATGGCTTTAAACTAACAGAGAGCAAGTTTAGATTAGATTTTAGGAAGAAATTCCTTACACTGAGGGTGGTGAGGCCCTGGCACAGGTTGCCCAGACAAGTTGTGGATACTTCGTCCCTGGAAGTGTTAAAGGCCAGATTGAATGGGGCCCTGGTCTACTAAAATGTGTCACTGTCCACAGCAGGCAGATTTTTAAGGTCCCTTCCAACCCAAACCATTCTGTGATTCTATGGTTCTGAGGATTTCTATTTTTATATATTTAGTTGTTTTAAAAGCAGGCAGGAACTTGAATTATGGAGTAACAAGCTGGATTTTGATAGGCGTGGAAGACATCTGGTGGGTGATGCACTCTGATGGGGACTTTGCACTTTGGGCCTTTGTGGGTGCTGGACTCACTGAATTTTTCATATGGCATATCCACAGCTCATACAGTCCATGATGTCTCTGCAGAGTGCAGCTTTTTCTGTCTAAAGGCATGTGAAGCACTGTTGAGGTGTCCCCCGCTGTGGTGTCCCACGCCAGAGATCAGCAGCTGAGGCTCATTTGGAACTGAAATCTGTCTGCACAAAGACCACAGTGATGCCCTGCTGCTGGCTCAGGAATTCAGACTCCTAGAATTGTTATGGCTGGAAAAGACTTGGAAGATCATCGAGTCTAACTGCTGATGTAGCACAGCCATGTCCCCCACTAAACCATGTCTTCAAATGCCACAGCCACATGTTTTTTGAACACTTCCAGGGATTGTGATCGCACCACTTGAGAGGAGGGCCAAGGAGATTGCTTTGAAAACTGAAGTCCTGTATTCACAGAGGATGTAGCTCTGACAGGCATTTTTCTCCCTTCTTGTTTGGTTCCTCTCTTTTGGTCCTGACTTGTGTGTAGAGGTGAGCAGATATTTAATTTCTTTCTCTGTCTGCCTCTTCTGCTCTGACTGGTGCAGAGAGAGTTGAAATGCACATTTTACCTAGAGTTGTGAGCCTCAAGTGATCTCTGCTGCCTCTGGCCTGGAAGCAATGGAAGGTAATAGGATGAGCCACCACTTTCACTTCAGGTATGGTGAAGCCTACTGCAAAATTCTGGCTGATCATCACTGCCTCGCAGAAAGAGAATGAGATCATGTGGTGCTGACACTCTGGGATGGTCTTTTCAAATGGAATTATGACTAGTAAATGTGGGCTATGCAGGTTTCTATTGAATGTATTAAATTTCTTAAGGTATGAATCCTCTAGGCAAGATTATACATTACCACAGCAAATTATCCAAATGTACAAGAGTTATTGAGGAGTTAAATGCATCTGAGTTATGAAGTGCCAAACATCCTGGGAACAGACAATTCTGATTATATCCTTTATTGTGTTAGAGCCATTTTATGGGTAATATGTCTGAATAAATCTGAAAGTGTCAAACCTATGCATTAGCAAGAGATTTGTCTTGATGCTTTACACTACTGAACAGTGCACTGCACAAAAACTGGATTTGGCAATGAGAAGGGCTGGGGATGCAAAGGAGAGCTCATTTGAAGGGACAGCACTGCTCTGTATCTCATACCTTTGTCCAAAACTGCTCCAAACCACATCTGTGTGGGTGGGGGTAGCTGTTGTGACCCTGCTGTTTTCTGGGGAATGTTCTAGAAATGTTCCTGTCTGAATGGCTGGCAAAGTGAGTAATGTGGTCAGTTGAAATTCACCTCTGCATTGCCTTTATATTCCACCTACCCCTCTTATGGGCTCTTGTCTTATTTCTGGTGACTGGGGCACCAGGATGCCACGGAAAACAAAGCAAATGCTCCTGTCTGTACATGTACATTGACAAGTGAATGTAACAGGCAGCTGCTATTTGTCTTTTATTTGAATAGAAGTGGTCATTCCAAATACCGGTACAAATGAAAGGAAAAACAGATCTATTTAAAAAAAAGTGATCACATTTTGTTTTGGTGGGTGTTTTGTATTTTGGCATTTTTTCGGCAGTTTTTTTGCCGTTGGATTTTTGGTTTTTTGATGCTCTTCCTTGCTTTAGTTTAATATCAATACAACGATGCCTGAAGAAAAAAATTAACCAGCTGGACTGCCAACAACTACCTGCACTAGCAGTAGGATCACATTGTGAGGGGAAAGCTGCTCATTGCCTGTGGGTGAGAACTAAAGAACTCCCTGCTCTGTGGGAGTGCTCCTCCAAAAAAAATTAGCCTTCTGAAAGGGCTGTTGTGTGTGTGCATGTCTGTGAATCATGTCACCAGAAATACTGAACAAACACCTGTGGTAACAACACTGAAGTATTAAGTGTCCCTGCTGTTTGGGAATAGGTAGCAAATCTTGCCATGCCGTACTGTGCTGTAGTATTGAAGGCTTTTATTGTAGTTATTTGCCATATGCGGCTCCTATTTTTTTCATAATTGTAATTAAATAGTGTAAGCTAAGAAAAGAAGTGTAAATACTTAATTGTGTGAAACCAATACAGATAGTAGCAGCAACTTTTGCTGTAAATGAATGGCAGATCAAATCACCAGACTCAGCTGGGCTTGACATGTTATGTCTACTAACATATATTTGCTTTTACTTCTACTCTGTATAATGCAGTCAAATGCTAAAATGTGCACCACACACATCTGAATAAGAAACAAGCACTTCAGAAATTATTTAGGGAGTGGCCAGCTATGAATGGCTTTGCAGAATTACTTTTTAGGGCTTGAGTAATTTAGCATCTTCTCATAAAGTAACTCTGGTTTCTGTGGACAGGAAACCTAAGAGGCCAGCAATTCAGCAGTGGGCTTCATTTTAGGTGCTGAGGCTTTACTGGTTCAAGTAACAAGAAAAAGATACAAATTGTAGAACATTTAGATTTGAAATCCTGTTTTCAGTCCTATTTGAATATTTAATTTCATGCATTTAAAACTTGCCTCCAGATGATGTTATGTTTGTTTAAATACTTGTATTAATAATAAGTGCCTTCCTGAAATGTATCTTCCATAAAAACAAATGCAGAAATTATTACAAGTAGCTCTGTGAAGGAAGACTATGCTAGCCAGTGGTGTATTGCAGTCAAACACAGTTACAACTCATAGTAATCCTTTTGCGGTGATAATGGAGAGCTACTTGCACAATGAATTTTAAAGTAACCTCCTGACACAGGTTGTAGAATTCCCTCTTACCCCGAGGTGACATGGAGAGTGAGCATCAGAGTCTGAGTAACTGCTGACACCTTGCTCTGGGGTCAAGGAATCAGAAATGCCTGGGTTGAGGAGCTGTGCCGGGGGGATAAAGCTTGCAGGAGAAGAAGCCTGTGATTAGTGATCTGTAAACTGGGAATAAGGACAGTCACTGTGGCTTGTGTTTATAAAGTGCTTGGAACTGGAGCCCTCGTACATGTTGGTGACTCGGAGGTGCTGTGGTAGTACAGACACGTACTGAGAAACATGATGAATGTGGGAGTTCAGGATTATGACTAATTATGGCAATATAACAGCATTTCCTATGACACTTTAAATGTTCCTGGATGAGTGTTTGGTTATGTATTTTAGATTCTCCTTGGTTAAAGGGAGTCCTTGAATTAGTAGTGATATTTAAAGCATAATTTACAAGAAGGAAAAAAACCCACCATCGCTCTAGGGAATGTTACCCATTTAGCTCATTTACTGACTTAATTGTGCAGTGAAATAAGTGTCCTCAACTTGAAGATGCTGAAACATGTGAGGAAGCTTTGTCACTGTGGAGTCCCGATGAGCTGTGATCTCTCACCTGCAGGGCACTGGGGCACACACAATCCCAGTGAAGCGTAAGAGTAACTTTGCCTCATCTGAGTGAAGATTTTGTTGGTGTTGCAATCCTTGGTGTTCCTGTTTTTCAGACTAACACAACAGAGATGTATTTTTTCTTTTGTGGGATAGAAAAATTAGCTTCAGCTGGAAGCCTTTTCCTGACTGAGCATCAGTAAGGACTGTTGCAGAATTGTTTCCCACTCGTCTAGGAAATGGTGAAGTATATTGAGGTTTTTTTTCTGCTTGTTCTTGTTCCTTATCTAAAGCTTTCTTTCCTGCTTGTTTGCATTCATTTAAACAGGCTGATGCACAGGGAGCATAAGTCAGTCCTCTCTGAGTGACTGAGGGACTCTGCTGAGCTCCTCTTATGGAAACTCCCACGGACCCACCTGCTCTACAGCGGGCTCCTCTTTCTGTCCTGCTGGAGCCCTGGGAAGGTCCCTGCCCAGCATGCAGCCAGCCACTGCCCTCCCAGACTGCTCATCCCTGGACTAGGCTCTGTAAGTGCAGCTGGAGGAGCACCTCTGGACACTACAGCTTGTTTCATGTGTCTAGGACACCAACCTTGGCAAAGGGTAGATTGCATTTCTCTCTGCTGGCTGTCAGTGACACTTGTGCACAAATCTAGATTTGGATGCAAATGTTTCCCCTTTGGTCTTCCTGTTGCATTACATTGCCTAAAGTAGAGAGGAACAAGTGATAGCATCAGGATTCAAGCCTAAACCAGGTTGGGTTGGGTTGGGTTGTTTAGTCAGATTTGGTCTGGGTTTTAACCACCTTTGGTCCTGTATTCTGTTTCAATCCAGCTGCTGAGTAAGTCCAGTTTGCTGGAATTTCCAAAGAGATACTTAATTTTTCCAAATACTGACAAAATTCCTACTTTCATTTCTGTCTTTATCCCCTAATGGAAAAATATGAAATAACTCAGTGAAACTTCATTGCTTTTCATTTCAAAAACTTTTTTCAGTATGTTTCCTGTATGGGAATAAACAAAAGAAAGCCATGAGAGTACCTCAGCAATTGCTCATGATGTGCAAATGTATTTGCATGCTCTTTTTTAAACCTTGTTTTTAAGCCTATTCTTAAAACATCTAATTTCCAACAGGAATGAAAGAAAAGTTTAAAAATATTGAAAGAGGAGGTAGAAATGCAGTTGCTTTTCTTTTTTGCCAAGGCAGGATTTCATTTCTCTGAAGACAGAGAGTAGGCGATGGTGAGGACAGCTGTGAATCATTCATCCTGTAGACCTTCAGTTGGTTGAGGAGATGAACATCTCAGCTCATGGCTGATCTTATGCCCCAGATCTCCAAGCTCTGGAGCAGCCTGTACCTTGGGAATGTGAACAAGGAGCAGGTTTTTGAGGGAGAAAATCAGCAAAAAATTGCATCCAGATCAGGTTATCTGTGTCAGACCTATGTCACCAGGCTCTCTGAGAGAAGGATAGCATCTAGCAGATTTCTTGTCTTAAAAAGTCAAAAAAATAGGCCAAGACTTTTTTAAAAAAATTTTTTAAAGAGTAATTATATGAGTTGGCAGAAACATGGAGTGTCTGCCAGTTTTCACATAGCACAGAGAGTCTGGCATTTGCCAAGGTGTGGTTTTTTGTTTTTTGGCAGTTTTCTGACACTGGATGATTTGTATCTGAGTCTGATCTCCCTTAGTGTCTGAAATGGCAAAAATGCATCTGACTAATCGATGACATTGGGATGACCTTCCTGTGTTTATAAGCATAACAAGGGATTTCATCTCCCTGGCCTTGAGATTGCCTGTTCTCCCCTGTACTGGGAGCCTCATTGTTTCACCATATTGTGGAGTTGTTTCAGTGCCCACAGGAAACATCAGAATTGTAAATTCTTCAGCTTAAAAGGTATCTCAAAAATGCTACCAACCAACCAAATAAAGCATAAGTGTAACTGTGGAGTTTTTTTAACCAGGACAGAAGAAATCCAAACTCTCCTCAGACTGAATCAGACCCTTTGACCCATTGCTTTTGCTGTTTGTGTTCTCCCATACCACTGTAACTATCTGAACAACTGGTTTATCCCATCCTACACTGCTTATTTCATTTTATTAGGCAGGTTAGTCCTGTGGATCTTTCCAGACAGAGGCATAGGAGCTGTGAGTCGTATACTGCTCAGAAAAAAGTCTCCTGGATATGCCTGTGCACCTCCTCCAGCTGATCCTATGGCCAGTGCTGAGTGTCCACACTCCTCTGCCTCTCCAGAAGGCCCCTCCATGTGCAGCTGCACAGGTTTTGTCCTGCCTCCCTCAGTCACTGGGCTGCTGAAGCTGGGAACATTTTGGACGGTGCTGTGGAGATCAGGGCATCCCCTTGGAGCACCCCAGGCATCAAGAAGTGTTATTTCTGGAAGTGTGATAGCAGCACCTCTGCCTGGACAGCCCTGGCAGCTGTTCACGCTGCTGAGACAGTGAGCGGCGGGGCATTCGTTAGAGGGACGGTGCAAACTCTCAGCATCTCCAGAGTCCATAACTACATTTCAACTGTCTGACCACCTGTGTGGGAAACACCCACCAAAGCCAGTAACCAGCCTGTAGCGTGAGGCTGACAATGGTAGGTGTTAATTCAGCACAGTGCTTCCCATTGCAAGCACTTCACGGCCTGTCTCTGTAATGGCAGGAAGCTGTCAGTTCTGCTTCTGACAAACTCCAAGGAAATATTTCCTGAGGAACCATGGAGGCTCACACGACCTGCAGCTTATTTTGGGTAAACAGATAAAAATTCCTAAGGGGCTCATTCATCCAATGTGAACATTTTTCCTGATGTTGGACTAACTCAAGTTATTGTGACTGTAAAGCAGCAAAACATTGCAATGCCTTGGAAATGTGACCCCGAACATGTATAAGATTGTTGTGTCTTTTTAACATTTGAAAAGTCCTTTCTCTGCCAAATATGGGTGCTGCAGTGTTGAAATGAAGCTCAAATCTGGCCTGGTGACAGCTGTAGTTAGCTTTAAAGTATAAAACCATCTGTATTTTATGTATTTAAAGGAAAATTATCACAGTTGTGTTTCTGTGGATATGGTCAAAGGCAGATTCTCATCACATGGTGATGTGATTCCATTGACAGGTATGGAATTATTGCTGCTGTAACCCCAAATGTAATGAGAACAGGGCTGCACTCTAAGTGTGCAAGTGAGGGCACAGTAACAGACAAATTGTGTGTGCACGAAGTGCAGCGAGTGCTCTTCTTTAATTAACTGAATGACTGTCTCTTGTAGGCTGTGTCACCTACTACTGCCTCATCTCTGTAATGTAGGAAAAAGCACAACTGCAAAGGTGTGAAAAAACAAAATCCAAATTTGTACCTGTGTGGTTACAGGGCATAGATAAGTTAAAATATTAGCTATTACTGAGTGGAATATGAACGGATTACAGTCTCCACAAGGCACCAGTGATATATGGGGGAGGATGTGCAGACAAGAGAGATGACTAAATATAATGTTAAGACACATAGCATGAACCAAATGATAGCACTACTTACAATTTGAATTTCTGTGCATAGTTACCATATGGATGAAGCCCTCATTCAAGTAAGTGTATGATAGATGTTTGATTAAAAAATCATGGAAAGGAGTGCAAGGCATCATGTATAAACAGCACATTTAAATGTTATAGAGAGAAAGGCTTCTTTGAGTAACAGTCTCAGTGGTTTTGCCTTTTGATTAATGTCAGTCCAGTTTGGTACTGCCCTAACAGGGAAAGCTGAAGTTTGCACTGAAGGCAGCTATATATGGTAATTCTGGAATCAGGAGTTTAGAGAATTTAGATGAGCCAGTTAAAACGAAATACCAGCAGTCAGTTTGTTTCCCATCATGTGAAGGCATTGCATTCTGCTGCACATCACCTTTCCAGAGACCTGGGTGGGAGTCGGAAGTGGCAGCATTTTGTTGGGGCAGAAAATCCTGGAAGTGCTAGCTGGCAGCAGTCAGGACCACACTGATGATACCCCACATTTTTATTGGTATATGTCATCACAAATTAGTCAATTAGTATTTCATCTTCCCCCCGTCCCCCCAACCCCCCATTTTAAGGTCTGACCTAATACACAATTTAAGCACTTATGGATGACTGGAGTGTGCTCTGTGAAGTGTTTGTGTATCTGAAGTACTTAACCATTCAGATCTGGTTTCTTTTATCCTGCACAGATCTCCAGTACTTCCTCACTGGATGTTGTTGGTATGTTTTTCTCTTGAGCTGATGCTAGAGAGAAAAAGCAGTGCTGGATCCTAGCAGTAGCCCAACAGTTTCTTGTCTGCAGTAACCACAAATGCAAATTAGATGGTTTATCAGTAGCTCATTTGCCATTCTTAATGTCACTGTGCAGATGGCTTCAGGAAAAGAGGGTTTGTATACAAGTAATGCCTACATCTTGATTAATTCTAGATGATCTCAAACAAAAGCTGCTCACCCTTTAATAATGGCATGTCTTTGAGCTCAGCAGCACGTGCATATCTGGGGACAATGTGTGTGCCAGACCTGCATGCAGCCACAGGATGAAATGTCTCCCTTGATGGTGGGAGCATATCTCTGCCCTGTAGGACTGTGTTCAAGGACTGGGAGAAAGTGCTGAATGATGAGATAGATGGAAAGGGGGTGGCACAACTTCTCTGGTAGGGTAGAAAACCCTGGGATATCTCCTGAGTAAAATGCATGGGGCAGGGTCCAGCAGGGAGTGGAAAGGAGCAAGAGAAATCCTGGTCCTGACCCTCACATCTCCCAAACACCTGTGGGCTGATGTCCCACTCTGGTCTGAGCTCATCCCTGTCACCACAGAGGTGCCTGATGCCCTGGGCTGGGGCAGCCCCAAAGCCTGCACTGCTCCCTGGCTGGGGTGCTGGGAATGCCCAGGCACCCAGGGAGCCCTCAGGCCTTACTGCACCCACACAGCAACTTCAAGCTGTGTTTGTGTTTGTAATTAAAACTCTAAATGACTTCTGACTCTTCATTAATGCCAGGTTTTGAAAAGATGAGAAAAAGACAACTTGAGTTTGGTATGACACCTTCAGGTGATCTTGTACCAAATATAAGAGCAGATAGGTTTAAACCTGATTGATAGCTTTGAAGAAGGAACAGATAAAAACATCTACAGTTATTTGAAGAAAAAATACTGTAATGAAGTTAGATTACGGCCAAGGCAAATAACATTATGGTCTGAAACTGGTGTGAACTAGAAAAGGAGTTTGAATGCCAGAAGCAACCTGCAGTTATGTTTGAGAAATCTCTGCAAAACCATAAGGAAAATATAAAGAGGTGAGCTCAAAACAATGTCAACTCTGTCTATGAAAACAGGCTTAAAAGACTGAAAACATTCAAAGGAAAACAAAAATGAGTCAAAGCACTAACCAGTCTGGTATGTAGTGATTGACAAGAGCAGGACAGAAAATCCTCTAAACAGTTTTTATTTGGGATTATGCTTCATGTGTCCTAGGTGTTGCAAACAAGAGTTATTACTGTTGTTTGACAGACTTGCCATCTAGCAAAATATTTCCCAGCACATGAATAATAGTTTAGCAATATGTTTGTGAATGAGCAAATCAAGGTTGATGTGTGGTGGTAGTTTTACAGTGAAAGTAAAAGGAATGTTTCTGGAAAACCTATTAAGATCAAATAGGCATCTTTCTATGTTATAATTTCTAAAGAAAGCTAGCTTATCCACATGGTTCCCTCTTGCTAAACAGGAAAAATGAAAATAAAAATTCAGTGGCTTAAAAGGAGGAGGCAGGTTTGCTCTCAAGCAGAGTATATACAAGGGAGGGCCACAGCTTTGTGTGCAGGGACACCTGGCCAGTTCCAATTGATTCTCTCACAGGATTTCAACTTGTCTGTTGGGATTTTACTTACGCTTTTTATAACACAAATGTTCAAGTGCTAAATAATTGATATCATTTGTATTTGTCATCAAAACTGGAGATGAGAAAAGACCTTTTGGTCTTTTTCCTGCTGCATAAAAGGAATATCTGTTTTGTCAGTGGGTTTTTTTTCCCTGTTCTGATTAGGGAGATGATTTAATCATTTCCATTGAGTGGCTTTTCCAGGAATGGCAAGAGATAAACCCCTGTAGTTTGCCTGACATCGATCCCTTTATTCTTCTTTGATTAATTTTCTCAATCATTTTTCATCTCTTATGTATTCTTATTCCTCTCTGCAATGCCCTTAAAACATTTAGCATCCACTGCATGACTGCTGTGTCCACACGTGTGTGTTCTGCTCTCTTTGCTTTGTAATCTCTACAGCCCTGTAATCTCTACAGATGCCTAAACCAAACAACTAATTGTGTTTTTCTGCAAACTGCTCTGATGACTTGGTCCACTGAAAAAGAGCATTAAGAGCAGGTGGTGAGCTGTGATTGCTGTTTCTGATTGGAGAAGAGTTATGCATGTCTTTATTTTTATTATCTCTTTCCTCTGTCTTCCCACCTGCTGTTGGCTCTGGTTTTAACCCTGCAGCAGAGCCTGCCTTTTTTCCTCTCCCTGCACTCACATGGAGTTAATGCTAGTGGCCCTGGTTCCCAGCTGCTGTGCTAATAGCACAATTGACATTGAGGTGGCATGGCAAAACGTTGATTGAGAACCAGGGGAAGACATAATTGAATGAATTAATGATGGAAGGAAGGATTAAAATTGTGCTCCTAGCTTCCAGACATGCCAAATATTTTGAAAGCAGTATTTTAACAAGGAGAATGAGAAAAATGCTAAACAACTGAGATGCCTGAGGGGCTTAGTGGTTGTCTCAAGACTGGGTACGCTCCTTCCCTTACAGGGAAACCCAGCTTTTTTTAGCTGGATTTCTAATGTCATCTGTTCCAAAACTTGAGCAGACAGGGCTGACTGCTTCAGAGATTACTTGCTGGGATACTCTAAATCCACAGCAGAGTGAAAGGCCAGTGTTCTCCATGCCGCTGAGGTCTGGCACAGAAGAATCTGCTACACAGAGGTTTGACCTCTCTGTGCCTGAAGCTCGAGGAAATCACAGCTATCTGTGCACCACCTACAGAGTGCAAGTGGGAATCCTCCAGAAACAGAGCTGTTGAAAGCCAGAAGTTCCTGATGCAAATATAATAGTTAATTGTTGGTATGTTTCCTTTGACAGAAGTGCTGCCTTGTGATCTGTCTCGGTGGGAGGAGGAGGTCAGGGCTGCATTCCTGTTGGGTTCCTTACGTGCAGGAGGCCCAACATAAAACCTGGGAAAGGCTTTGTAACATCTTGTTGCCTTTAGACCTAGGTAATGCTCACATCGCTTTTCTAGAGGGCCTTACCTTACTAAATCAGCTCCTCTGAGTATGCTACAGTGTGCAACTGCTGTCACTGGGTAAGTTATGGTAAGTTATGAGCTGCAAAATGACACGGGTTCAAATCTGTCTTACTTTCCTTACGGTTGAATGTATGACCTCATGCTACAGTTTTAGCTAGACTTAGGTCACCAAAATTCAGGAACATTTGCATTCCCAAACAGGCTGCCCTGATGTGCACTGTGTATCCAAGTAAGCTCCTGATGGCTGTCTGGCATTGTTATCCTCAAGTTTTTTCTTTGCAAACAATCCAACTCTGCCTCTGTTCACAGTCTGAATGCCAAGGACCTAATTCTGGGCTAGTTTCAAATTTTCTCTCTTGTCTGATTTGGATGTAGGTGGAGCAGTTTTGTTTTTGGGAATGAAGCCAAAAATGCAGGTGACTTGACTTCATTTTCTCTGCATTTGTTTTCTGAAGTGCATTTTTATCTCCAGAAAGAGAGACACGTTGCCTTAAGAGCAATGCAGAACATGGAATCATAGAATAGCTTAGGTTGAAAGGGACCTTTAAAGATCATCCTGTCCAACTGCCCTGCAACGAGCAGGAACATCAGATGTGTCTAGTCACAGAAGAGATAGCAAGCACTTCAGAGCTGTTTCTGGACTTTTTTTTTTTTTGCACAAATATGAGAAAGAAATAGTGAAAAGGATAATTTTTAAAGTATACAAAAGCATTCCTCTACTGTTTTAAGCTGAGTATTTAAACTATTCACTTAGCCCTGGGGAGAGGAAGAGCTTTCCATTCATAACCACCTGCAGCAACCTTTGAGCTTTTTTTATGAACCCAGCAGCTGGTAAAAATAATTCAGTCCTTTCAAAAGGTGAGCCAGAATCCACTACATTTTGTCACAGTCTCAGCTTATTTAAGCTTTCCTTTTTTTTCTGATAAAGACAAATATGTTCTAAATTAACACGCACTGTAGTAACTATGTTCTTTTGATGAGGGACCAATCAGAAAATTGCAAATTAAGATCATAAAGGAAAATATAGTATCTCTTACATACCTTGCAAATCTAATGAAATTAATTTCACTGGTTTCAGTTTTAAAACACAATGAAAGAATAGCTGCAGCAAGACTATGCTGTGCATCAGCAGGAGAGGAGCTAAATCTGAGCTTCAGAAGGGAGCTGCATGTGGCAAAACACTGGCCTGAGTGGAGCAGCTATTTTTAAATAGCTGTTTGTGCCTCCATGGGGAGCTATGCCTGGTGATACACAAGGAAAGGAGGAGGTTTGTGCCGCTACTGTGGGCCAAGAAATGTCAGCTGGGAGACTTTTGTGGGCAGAAGAGCAACCCAGGTAAAGGTGAGCAGTGGGAGAAGGAAGAATTGGACCCCACACTGTGACCAAGGGGACTGGCAGGTGGATTGGGCACACACTGGGAGAGGAGATGGAGGACAGCTTCTCCAGGAACTGGAAGAAGTCAAAGTTCCCTGATGTCCCACTGGAGAAAATGACCAAGTAAAAAGTTACTGAGCATGTGCAGCTTTTGCTGCTGCTGCTATAGTTTGGTTTGATTTGGTTTGGGAAGCCAGGTCTTGCCACTGCATGCATAGTCACATCATATGGGTGGGAATCAGAGAAATGGAGGGGCTCTTGTCTGAGGTGACTGTTTCAGAGTCATTTTTTTCCAGCGTGTTGCCTTTGTTCCCTCCTGTTTCCAGCTGGAGTGTGTAGAGGATGACGGGTGCATGCAGAGCAGTGGATCCATGAGCAGGGGCATGGCAGGGACCCTGGGGACATCCACAGCCCCTCTAGACTGGGAACATCCCCCAGCCCTGCTAGGGAAGCCAAGGGAAGCCTGCAAGTATTCAGCACAATGCACTCGCAGCATCCAGTAACAGCAGTGGTGAAGGGGCTTTCTGAGTCAGAGGATTATGTGTAATCCTAGTTTGGGACAGAGGGCTGACAGGAGCATGCTAGGGCAGAGCTGTGCAGCTTTTGGAGCATGGGAGCTGCTGAGCTGATTCAGACGCTTGCTCAGCCTGAGCCTGGCCCTGCTTGGTCTCAGAGACCTTTGCCTCAGAGGGAGCAGCAAGAAGCTTCCTGCAGGGAAGGATGAAACAGGCCTGAGACTGAGCTAATGGTCCCCTGCAAGGAAATCAGTGGCTTACAGTCATTGGAAAGTCTTGTTTATTGTACTGAAGCCTAAAGGTATTTGTCAGCTGATATCAATGCCCCATCCTCTTTTAACTCCTGTTTCAATCTTAGCCTCTTGTATTTGGCACAAAGTTCCAGTGGATTAGCTGACATTTTATGTTTAGTTTTAAATTGCTGGCCCTTCATCCCTCTTACTGTTCACTCATTTCACAGCACAGGAAGAAGGACAAGCCTAGACATTTTTGGCCTAGTGTCTGTAGGTTTCTCACTGCTTTTGTTTTTTTATTGCTGTAATTTCTGACATAAAAGTGTCAAAAATGAGATGGACAGCCTGTGCAGATGGGAACAATCTGAGAATGAAACTGGGCTGAGCAGCAGAATGGAAACCTGGCACCACAGCTGCCCAAGCAAACCTCCCCGGGCCACGCTGTTGGTGTGAGCCTGGTCCAGCCTCTGGTATCTGGAATTTTTTCTGTCTAGAATTGATGTGAGCAGGACGACCAGGATTCAAATGCTTGTGGTACCGCCTCTATTTCCAAGAGGACTTTCAAGAAAAGGCCAGTGATGCTGGCTGTCCCGTAAGCTTTTCATTAGTGACTCACTTAGCACTGGGAATAAACAGGGAACTGAATCAAGCTGGGCCTGTCTTGGACTTTTCCCCTGAATCCTATTTTTATCTACAGAAATGCAAATCAGAAGTACTTTGCTGAAAGTAGGGAGGTACTTTATAATTTATTTGTCAAATTGGTGGGAAATTTCTGAAGCATATGGTTCCAAAAGTATCTGTTGCTGCTAAATATCCCCTCCCTCTGGACAGAGAAGGCTATTCAGATGTGCCTGAGGATGTGATGAGCTGCTGGGAATGGACTGTCAGTGAGGCAGACATGAATGGCCTGGGCTTCTCATGAAATGTGAAGGCAGAAAATATTTAGTATCATTAAAAGGACAAAGTTGACATAATCAGCTTAGTAAAATCCATTTTACAGAGAGTCTGTTTCTGAAAATTAGGTGTTAGCATTTGTTAAAAAAAGACTAAATCATAAAACATTACTGTGAATATTATGAAAGAAAATCAAGCAGTGTCTATAAATTCAGCTGCAGGCTTTAGGTCAGCTCTGATGCTGAAATAAAGTCTTGATATTCTCAAGTTTTTGCTTGTGTGTTCTCTGCTTCATCCTGTGTGCTCACACAAGCAGCAAACTGAATCGAGAAGCTGATCAAAATCCGAAGTAACTTTTTTTTCCATGGGGCACTTGTTTGGTTTTAGCTTACTCCTAAAGCTCAGAAGGAACTGGCGCATACTGTGTGTTTTGAGAATGCTGTTGGCTTTATGCTTTCCTATACAGGTGTGCATAATTTTTCTTAGGTGTGTGGCAGATGCCTGGCACTTGCCAGCAGTGCTTGTACCCAGCGCCCTGTGCCGTGCCTGCCTCCCCAGCTGTGATTCAGAAGCTTTCTCTGAATATACAGTAGCTTCTCCTCTGGTAGTGAAATGCAGGTTGTTCTGGAAAGCAAATTATGCCATGAAATAATATTTCATAGCAGTCCTCAGTACTAAGCCTTTTACGAGCTGTCAATATTTAGGATTTGTCTGCATGTAGCGGCTTAGTTTTATCTGCAAGTGAGGCCAGATAAGAAGAGAATTTGTGAGCACAAGAGAATGAGTGGGTTGGCTCTTGTGCTCAGAGAGCTCTGCTGTGTCTGTCCCTGCTCCCGCTTGCAGCACGTCACAAGGTAAGGGAGGAGGTTTTCCCTCTGTCCAAGGTGGTTGTAAAGATGTTTTGAGGTGGGAGTTGACTGAGAGATGAGACAAAGCACAGGGTGGTGTAATGCAGAGTGTAGCAATCACCTGCTCAGAATTTAAATCAGTCCAGGTGTTAGCTCTCTGCCTGTGCCTGCATAGTTTAACATGTGGAATAATTGCTTTTGGGGCTACTGACTCATCTGGGATTTTTGTCGTACAAAGTTTGGATTAGGAAGGAAGAAAAGAAGACTAGACTGACACCTCTCTGTCAGTAATTTCTTCTCTGCAACTGCTTTTCTGTCGGTTGCTCTGGTCTTTCAGGTCTTCCATTTTGATGTGTAACCCAGCACAAGGATTACCCGGGTTGAAGAGATGTGTGTAAGAATTACACCATCCCAAATTCTGCTCTGTGCAGAAACTCAGTTTCTGTGTCTTCATCCCCTGCTTCCTGCAGCCAGTGGACTTATAGCCTGTTATAGCCCTGTGTGGACCCTGAGCCTCACTGGGCTCCTGGGGTTGGACACTGCAGCCACAGCGTGTAGCAGCAGCAGCAGCAGCACCAGTCGTGCTTCCTTCTAAATTAGAATAAGCCTGTGAAACAAATTCTCTGTGAAGGACTGTGCTCTTAATGTGACTGAGGGCTAACAGCTCTCCTTCAAAAGATCTATTTCTCTACTGTTGGTTGAGCTTTTCTGGCTCTTTAAGGTCAGTCATTGTTTACTGAAGTGTATCTTCACTTAACCTTCTATCAGTTGTGCTGTATCATTTCATTCAGGTGCATTTCTGGTTATTGTACTCAGCTGATGCCCTTGCAGTTATTAATTTGGCTCTGTATCTTTCAACATTTCACTGTTTGCTGAAAGGCTGATAACTTCACACAGCCTGTCCTCTCCTCCCCTTCTTGCATCTGCAACATTACTCTTCTTACCTTCTATAACATGTATGCCAGTGGCCAGACGTTGGTACTGTTGCCTGGTGAAACAGGAGAATATAAATACAGTGCTTTGAAATAATAATGCCTCTTTTATATTTCTGAATGTAAAATACAGCTATAGGCAAACATATTAGCACTTTGCCTACTTATAACTGATAGCTGTATCAATTTTGTCTGGTTTTCATGTGACAGGGAAAATTAATTACCTGTTTGCACAACGTAGTTCTGGAGACAGTGGAAGTTACTGGGCTTTAGGGCAAAGCTCACAAAAGATTTCACCCATGCAGGATGAAAAGTTTCTTGAGGATCTATCAAGGGGAGCAAATGTGGAGGCAGGAGGGGTGGATAAGAGTGGAAAGACACATAAAAAGTTTCTCATGGATCAGTCACCTGCACGGGTGGCACCTGCACATATCTTGTCTCTCTTTTTGGTTTGTCACTGAGCTGTGGGCTTAAGAAAGCATGTGCTGTAGCAAAGAGCTGTGGGGCTGCATCCGTGAAACTAAGGGTGGAGAGAAATCCACTTAGAAGTGTAAAGGCATGGCATTGTGTACTGCACCTTGGGGAAAGGCTGTCAGTTTTGAGGTAAAGTATCTGTCAGAAGAAAAGCTGAAGCAAAACTAGAAAAGTGTCCAACCTGTCTGGATGCAGCACTACAGAAAAAACAAAATAAGTCTGTACTGTTGTTAACAAGAACTTTGTGACAGGAAGGGAGGGTTGATTAACAGCAGAACATCTGGACAAAGACCACAGAAAGCAGTGCTGCTTCCCATGGTTTGCAGAGGACAACTGAGGCCTGCAAATGCCTACAGAGGTCTGGAGATATGTAAAAGGCTTGGCACAGTGGAGATATAAAAACAGATTAATTTTCATTGTAATAAGTCTTGCTTTATTTAAAAAATGTCTGAAATTTTGTTAATTGTAAAAATTTGTGTTACAAGACATGCCAGTGTTACATCAGGGATGCAACCTCTGCATTGACAGCTTTGACAGGTGACATGGGCTGCCTACACCAATCTTCTCTCTGAATAGTTTGTGTTGGAATGGGTAAAAAAGCTCTGAGCTCAGTTAATAAAAAGGAAATTATCAAAGCTGAGCAGGCTCATTTTTGTTGGAACAGTTTAAGGACTATTCATATAAACAGCTCAAATGGATGGACAGGAATAACATCTCTGGTGGGAGATATGGTGACAAGCTGCTGGGGCAGAGCTGGGCCATGCTTTGGGTGGGAGAGGACATCCCTGTACTGTCACAGAAACCAGATTATTGGTTGTCCTTTCTGTGTCCACCCTGCTAATAACAGTCCTGTTTGCAGTCCTGTTCCTGCTGCTGAGATTACTGTTTATCACAATGATGTTAATGGGTCCCGGATGCAATTCTGCAGCTTGTTACCACAGGAATTGGAGTCTTTTTGTTGTATTGCACTTTTAAGCAGAATCCCCTTGTAAGCTGTATACCCTCATGACATTAATTCCATTGCTTTTGTTAATGCTCTTTGAGAGTAGTCACTTTAATTTTACATGATATGTTGCAGTTGGAGTTTAAATATCCATATCAGCCTATGTGGTTGCAGGAAAAATTGAACTGTAGTACCTCTGGGGGAATACAACTCCATAGGGACTCAGAGTAAATATTTCTTGAAGTCCTTTGAAGTTATTTCACTGCTCTTATGCTGGCTTGTGGAATGAAGTAAGAGTCTGCTGATGCTGCTGGGTGATGGTTATTCCTTCTGTGCAAGGGAAACCACTTTTATTTCTGTGTTGAGTGAGAAGACACTGCTGAATGTGCACAGCTGAGGGTGGATACAGTAGAACAATTTTAGTTAAACATGCAGGTATAAGTTTGGGTCAGGCAATGGGTATGGCCACTGTTTTCAGAGCTGCCACTGAAATAGGTTTCCTTCTTGGATTTCAGCTGGATTTGCATGGCTGTCTGCAAGTGTGTCATGCTTGAACTGGACGGTCTATGACCACAAAGCTTCATCATGCAGCTCTGTATGGTTGGCTGAACTTTACATGGTTAGGACTGGCTTAACTTTGTGTAGGAAGTGTTTCAGCAGTATCCTAGATGTTAGTATAGGGCACAGCCTGCTATGGAAGCCATCCCACGGTGAAATGCAGTGTTTGTCTGATGTTTCTCTCATGCTGTTTTGGAACAGCAGCACTCATGCTTTGGCTTATAGTACTGCATAAGCCACGAGGAGAAAGAAATAGAGCAGCATGTAGGGAGCTGCAGTAGAAAGTGAGAGAATCACATACTTGAGTAATTCATTAGGTGATTCATTTTGTGATAGATCTTTGGATCTGTAATAAGAATTAGTTCTTCTCTTTATGCAGTGGAGGAAAAAATTAATTCAGAGGTTCTAGAACATAAGAAGTGACTTTGAAGCCCTGTCAAAGGTTCCTGTGATTTAGGCATCCAGGACATGGGGGCAGTTTATCATTCTGGGCCAGCTGAGGGACTGCCTTGAATGAAATCATCTTGATCAGCACTGAAATCTGCTGATGAAAAGTCGTGAGCAAAGCCAAATATGTGCCTGTCTCTAGTTTCCTGCTTGATACTGGCCTCAATAAGATGCTCAAAAAGTACACAATACAGTAATCTTGTTTGAATTAAAGCAGTTCAAGGATGCAGGTCAACTTCAGATGGTGACCTCTTTAGCTGCTGGCAAAAGATGTTGAATTTCTTTAGTAAAACAGGCAGCGAGGTAGATCAATTGGAACAGGGCTCTCTACTTCTCCTAAAAATGCCAAAACTGTTGTGTGTGAGAGAAAAATCTTTCCAGTTCACGAACAAAGAAAGGATGGACCTCTTGGTCAGAGTGTTGGATCACTCCAGCTAATATTGACTCTCTCAGTGGTACAGATTTGGGCATGATGTCCTTTCATCCCTCTAACATCAGAGCTGTACCTTCTTCTTTCATCTGAAGCCATGATTCTAATCTTTCTCACTTTCAGGAGGTCCCAGAAGAATCCTCACCACCATTTCAGATACTTTTCTGACTACTCAACCTGTCACTCTACTTCCTGTACACGAGGCCTTACTTCTGAGGGTATCAGTGTTCATTGCCTTAATTTCCCAGTCTGAGACTAGAAGACTGGTAGTTTTTGGAAAACCACAAAGTGAAATCACTTAAGTAATTGTGTCCTTGAACAATCATTTGAAAATACAAGTTGTCCTCAGTCAGTAACTGTGTGCAACTTTTTGTAATACATTTGCAAAGCAACTCTAAATAGTGTAACTTCAGCAGTCTCAGGATTTTGAACACAATGATCCCCAGTGAGTTTTGGCAGTGGCTCTATAGTTTTATAGACTATTTTTCAGCCCTTTCATTTGTTTGGGGTTTTGTTTCTTTGTTTGTTTCATTTTGTTCCTTTGTCTTGTTTTTTCTTTTTTCCTTGTTTGTTTGTTTGTTTTTTGAGAGGATGTCCTTTTTGGTGGTTCATCTTCCACTTTTATTCCTAGAGAGCTTTATTCACACCTGCAGCTTCTCTAGCTGTTTCTGTTCTGGTTCTCCTCTCCAAGTGCCATCTGACCCCACCAGCCATCCCCTGTCCATGCAGCCAACGCAGCCCTCCTGCCTTCTGCCCACACCTCTGCCCAGCTGCTGCCTCCAGCAGGTCCCTTCTGTCCTGAACCAGTCCTCAGAAAAGAGGCAGTCCTTGAATCCTTGCTTCTTCAGAGAAGCAAAGATTTCTGCTCATCCTGTGGCAGGATTTGAGCTCCCTGCAATCTGATTTACCAACTACTGCCCTGCCCTTCTTCTCTGTTTCTTTTATTTATTTTTGGCCAAATGTTCACTCTTCATCCTCTTTTACTTTCACCTTCAGCATTTCTGCTCATCTGTCCCCACCAGGCCCAGGCGTAGAGCATGTGCCAGAGGTATCCCAGTCCTATCTCAGCCTCCTTGCCTGAATCCCAGCATGTCTGTTGCAGGTCTCCCCTCAAAGCTGGGGTTGCTCAGATGGAGAGCTGTGGTGTTATCCTGTGATATATTTAGTTGTGCCTGTGCATTCACATCTTCTCTGGAGAGATGCTGTCTCTCTCTGTTGGGTGATGGTTTACGGTGCATTATGTGCACAGTTATGGTTTTACAATGAAGATTTTGAGATATTAAACACATTAACTCTTGAAATATGCTGTACCTGTTTAGTTTTCGACCTCAGGGAAATTTTCTGAAGATGTTAGCTGTTTGCATAATAAACTTATGATGATAACAATATCTTACCAAGGAGGGAACAGATCTAATATCTGCTGTCCAGAGTTCTAACTCTGAGTGTGGCTTGCTTTAGATTTTGGTGCAATTTGACAAGTGTTTGGTTATTCACTTTGCATATGGGAGAGCTGAACACTGTTCATGCCAACCTGAGCGTGCACGATGTGAGTCATTGCCTGATGGTCATTGCCTGGTCTGGCTAAGAAGGATATTTTCCATGAACTGAATCTGTGAATCTTTGAAAATTACCCTTTTACATATTCATTAAAATTTACCTAAATTCACTGCAGCTCTGCACTGAAAGTGAATTGTGTTCTAGGAGGTGCCATATGGCCTGTGCTTTTATATTTGAACAATTACTGTATCAGGAACATAAAGCCCCAAAACTTGCTCTCAAATCATTGGAAGAATAAATCTTTTAACTGCCATGGTGGCCATGTAAGAGCTGTGTGTGATCCCCTGCAGGCTTCTTGAAATCTCTGTTCTGGAGCACACCAATATGTGGCCCTGAGCTGCTGTCTTTTTATGGGGTTTTAGCCCATCTCTGATAATCCTCCTTGAACACTGGTCTGGGTGTAAGGAACAGAGTGGGTCAGCTTGATTTCTGTGGAGTGACGAAAGTGGGGGTTGTGTGATGTTTAGTGATGGGTCAATTCTTGGGGTGACCCCTCTGTGATACTGGAGCCAGTTACTATCCTGGAAACAGCATCTAAAGCTGTCCCCTCTGCTTGCTCCACGCAGTTCTGCTCTAGTCAGGCAAAGATCAGTTTTAACGTGCCCAGGCCACAGGCAAGAGCCTCTCAAGCCTCTTCTGGCTGTTTGGAGTAGCCTGTGCACAGAGGTTTTTGGAGATACAGCTATATTAGCCCTCAGAGAATATTCTGCCTCAGGAATGCAGTTGGTCTCCTCCTGATGGGCATGCAGCAATATTTTATGACAGTGAGACTATAAATTGTATCAATGCTTGCCTGAAAAGTCACCATGACAGATGTTGCTGTATATTCAAATGTGATGAATTTAATCTAGACCTTGCTGGGGAAATAAACATCATCATCCCTAATAAACACTAGACTAGGAAACCAGTTTCTCTGAATGGTTTTAAGGGAGCTAATTTCTTGTTGAAGGTCTGTGCCTTTGGGTGACTGGCAGTGGTTAGCACTGGTTTTCAGGAAACTTTTTCAGAGGAAGTGTGGAGCTGGAACAGACCTGCAGCATCAGGCTCTAAAGTAGTATTCCTGTTCTCTGGTAAAGAAGCGAACATCTTGTAATAGCAGATCAGCATGAGATAGTGCACTTTTTGGATTTTTTTAACATTAAGGAAAAAAGAAATCACAGACCTCTGTGTTAAGAGGATTAATTAGTCACTGGATGCAAGCCATTTGTGTAAAATGCTAAATATTGTTCTTCTGGAGAGTGTATCAGCTAGACCTGGCCAAGTATTGAAGTGTATGTTTGCCTTTTCTCCCATGGATTAATTCATTAGAGTAATTATGATTTGAAATCTCCTACAGAGATGTACATGGAGGAGGAAGAGAGGGCTTTGGCTAAAAATTACCTTTATGGAAATTGTTTTTCTAGTTGGCTCTATTTTCAGTTCTTCCTTCCAGTCAGACTTGCTTCTTGCCTTTCACTACTGATACTGGTAAATTGTTCAGTGAAAGCACTAATGTTCTGTTACAGCACAAACAGAAGAAGAGAAAAATGATGGTTTCTACCCCTCTCTGCATTTTCTGTGGTTGTGAGCTAAATAGTTATTTCCTTGCAGGCATGCAGGGAGCTGAGGAGAAGCAGGAAGGAGAACCACCACCTGGCATTCCCATTGTGCCCACTCAGCACAGGGTAGGTGGTGTCCAGCTCCGAGCAGGGTGTCCTGACAGTTTCTGTTTTCTCCTGTTCTGGCTCAGGATGGCTCACAGTCACCTCCTGCATGGCTCTCCCAGCAGTCAGCCTTCTGTGAAGCTCTCTCCTGCCCCAGGTAGCTGTTTCTCCCCTTGAATTTTGGTGACTAGATCCCTTTGTCTCCCATTCCTGCTCAGCTGTTGGAGATGCCTCCCCAGCAGCCCACCAGCTTGGGGGGGGTGTCCTTCCATCCACTTTGAACTGCAGCTTGAAAGATGGAGTGACCCTACCACACCCTTTAAAGGACATAAGAAAACTTTGAGTCATTTTTAGATTCTAAAAGCTTGCCAAAAAGTGAGCTTGGGTGTGACAGTTGTAGCACTCCAGAGGAGAGATGGGACGAAGTGTTGCAGTGGCATGAGCATTGTGACACTGTGATCTCTGCTGCAGGAAGAGCTGCTGCTGTTTTCTCCCAGGAGTGGCTCTCCCCGTGTGCCCCTCAGAGAGGTTCAGGGGCCATACCTGTGGCACAGGCTGTGCTTATACATATTTAATAGGATCTTGGGCACCAGTTTTTGATCTGTGCTGCCCCTTAGGCTCAGTTTTTCACCATTCCTTTTCACACTCCTCCTCCCCCCACTCTTCCCTTGCCTGCAGGCCAAGGCAGAGCAGGATCTCTGGTCCCCTCTTCCATGTCTTGATTTCAAATCATGGTAAGGGCTGGCTTCTGTACTGCAGGTTTTGCTGCATATATTGAACAGCTTTCTGCCTCTCACTTGTCTGCTTCCCCAGTCATGCAAGCACATAGGAGGCTCTCCATAGGAAGAATGCTAAAAGATTATTGTTTCAGTTTAAAAAAAACCCCAACAATCTTTTCCTTCCTGCTTTCATCTGACTCTGTCTTCTGTGGGATGCGTAAACTGCTGCCTAGAATTGCAAGCACAGCTTGTGTCTCGATGTTCTCCCGTGCCAGCAACATCCTGGTCTGCAGCAGGTCAATCTGCAGCTTGTTGCAAAGGATGTTCAGGTGTAAATGCCTTGGCAGGTGCTCGGGCAGTAAACTGTTTCGGCTGCGAGTTTTGGTTCACTCAAATCAGCTGCAGCTGTGCTGGAAATGCCACCAGTGTGTGAGAGAGGGACAGAACCTAGCGCTGAAATACTCACAAAGACACCTTCTGGGTCAGGATGCTTTGGGCATGAGAATTGTTAACAACAGGCAATTCAGGAAGAAGAGACTTGCAGTAACACACCCAGCAGATAAGATAATGGATCGCTAAAAAGGTATTTTGAGTTCTGCACTCTATTTGTGCATCGTGGAATATATCTTAGAATTTAATGTTTAGGGCTGGGGGAGGGAGATGTTTTGGGTATATATAACTGCAATGATATAATGGCAGTTTCTGATGCTGCTCCAGCAGTGGTCAGACACCCCATGAACAGTTCTGCAATAGCTCTATGCTGGGTAAATCCAGCTCTGCACTTGGCTCCTGTGTAAATGGTTTTCTGCTGCAAAACTTCTTTTTCTTTTTTCCCCTCTGTGTGTGTGTGACCATTACTTTTTGAGACCATATGCCCTAAACAAGCTAAATCTATGTACCAAAGTGAATTCAAAAAGTGTAGTGCTTATTGAGTTGGAATAGTCCTAAGATTAGAAAAGCCTTTTATTGGATAGACTTGACAGGAATAGTAATTAAGATTTTCAGTCCCTTCTCAGGTGAAGAATTTACATGAGTACTAATGTGGCAGCCCAGCAGGGTAGAAGCAAAATTCACAAAATAAATTAGCATCTTTGCAGCAAGCCCTAGGCAAGAAGTTTTGGTGGTGTGAGGTGCTGGTCCTGCAGGCACAAGAGGCAGCAGCTCCATCAGAATCTGCCTGCAGAAATGGGCCATCTCCCCTCAACTGCCATGAGGATTTAGTGTTGGACCTTCCTTGCCCCAGACTTCTGTGTCTACAGATCCCACAGCATTGTTAAGAAACTTTAATCATGCAGCTATTTTGTACCCTAATCAACTTTTCCTTACTGCCTGGAGAACAGCAGCTGTGGGGGTTACTCACTGAATGAATCATAGGAAAAATTAGTAGTTGTCTTTGTGAATTACCCCCTCATCCACTTACCAGATTTCTGGTTGAGGTTTTTGTGTTTGTTTTTTTTCTTTCTTTCTTTTTTAGTTGTGTTTAACATTAGATTTTAGTTTATTAATGTGAATGTCTGGGGAAGTCCTAGTGATTTAGATACTTGTATAAATTGGCCCTCCTCTGTGGTATTTCAGCATTTTCTTGAGCTATTGCACCATGTTTAAATGAAATGTGTTTGGGGGTTTTATATAAAAAATAGTCAGTTCTGTTAAAAGAATCAAGAGCATTGCAAATCATTTTTCTTTGTAACAACTCTAATTTTCACCAGACTGTGGCTGCATTTCTCTTTCACACTTATCTTTCCTACCTGGCAGAGTTGCACTCAGACCTGGAGCACAGGGCAGACATGCTGCTCGCCCTCAGAGAAGCATCTTCAGGTGCTTCTCATTCTGGTTGCAGACCATGAAGGTGTAACTTCCCATTCCTGGGTAGCCGCAGGAGTGGACAACATGCCTGACACGTGGTGTGATCATTTCAAGGGAGCACTGCTGTCAGCAGAGGGGTACTGAGAGAACTTCTCAAATCCATCTCTCAGGGTTATGTTGCTCCAACAACGTGCCAGATGAAACATTTCAGTGGCTTGCTGTTGGCCAGCTGGAGTCTCAAAGAGCCACCAGCCTGTAGCTGATGGTTTCCAGACCTGAGTCTAGTGCTTGAAATCAGTAGATGTAAAAAAAAAATTTAAAAATTAAAAAAAAAATCAAACACCAATCATTAGCTTATATAGGCTGTATAAATATAAAAAAAATATTTAATTGCAAAGAACTTTGAATTGCTAGTGGGTTATTTTTATTCTTGCTTTACATTTAAAAAAATATTATTTTTCATTTATTTAATTTTTAAAGTACATTTGAAAGTCTTTCCCTTGCGTTTTTGCTTCCTGAGTGTTGCTGCCCTCCCTTCCCAGTTCCATTACAGCAGTGGCATTTCTGGGTTGAGTTGAGCTGCTGCCATCCCTGTCCTCACTCCGGCAGCACCGGGAACTCTGCCTTCCCCTCGCTGCCATCCCCTGGGATGGCTCAGGCCCAGGCAAAGCTGGCAGAGCCTGGATGCTGCTCTGTGCTCACTGCAAGAAGCTGACCTGAGGAGACAGCACTCACCAGTGGGATTTCCTGTTCACTACCTGCACAGTCCATTTCCCTGGGTCTTGCTGGTAATGGTTTTTATCTGCTGCTGAAATGTTTTAATTTTCCAATTGGTCTGAGATTCAGTATGAGGAGAGATGCCTTCTGGAAGAAGATAGAGCGTGCCATGCCAAAGACTGTCCTGGCTCTTTTCAAGAATTGGTTTTGCTTGACCACAATCTCTCTCAGAGCAAAAGGGATTAGCAAAAACTAGTTAACTATTTGTTTTCAAGATTTGAGCCACATAAACAAATGGTTAATGTAGCTTTTCTGAGAAGTTTAAAGGGACGTATTTACCTTTCCTTGCAATTTTTGAATGTCTGGGATGTGGGGTAGCTCCTTTTACTGAACCCTGAAGCAACATATGTTCCAGGAAATGTTAAGACATGGTAGTTGTGGTCATACGTGTGCTATAATCCACTCTGGAGGTTTTAAAAAGTGATTGTCAGAAGTGCTTATTTTCATTGCCAGCTGACAAGATAAATGTAACTTCTTAAACGTTTCTTGGTTTCTTTTGGGTTGATGGATTTTATTTTTGTCATTTGCTTGTTTGGTCATTATTTATTTGTTTTTAGCAAGGAACAAATGATGATGCTAAACTAACTGGTGGTAAATGAAATAGCTTTTCAGGAAGAAACTCCAACTGCTTTGAATCTCATAATCTTGCAGCAGGACATGGAAGTTTTGTAGATTCTATTGTACATTTTGCAATATGAGACCACTGGAAGAAAAGAATATCCGATTGGGACCTAAAGGAATACAGCACAATAACAAAGAGGGATCCCACAAACCTCAGTGACAGCAATTCAGGTTTCCTTTTCATTCTTATACACGGTCTGCAAACTAGAGGAGCAGAATTGTAGTCTGGGAAATTTTCCAGAATAATTTGCAAGCAAATGAGGGATGCAGCCCTGTCTCCTCTGAAGAGGCTCTTTGCCTGCCTTTATTCTGTTCCCAGTTCCTTGTGTGTCTCCCAGCAGAGGGGCTGAGGGAGTGTCTCTGTGGGCTTTCTCAACTGTCCATAAAGCACCAGCTCCCTTGACAGACTTTTGATAGGAAAACACTTTCCCGTTTCCCTGGATATTGAATACATTCTTATAAACAATGCTTCTATATTAGCACTCTTTTTTTTTCCCCCTTAATTCAGACAAAACAGTGAAAGGTGATCTCTTGCTTCTCAGTATCCCAGCAGGTGGGTAGAGGACAGCACTGCCACAGTATGATTTGCTGTTTTTTGGGGGGTTTTTTTGTGCCTGTGGGCTGAAAGGAAGTGTTCACTGCCCTACAAAATCCTTCTTAAGTGTGAATCACAGTTATGATTTATTTTTAAATATACTGATATACAGGTTAAGTCAGAACCTGTCTGCTACTTTCGCCTTTAATTCAATTACTTCTATACTTTGTACAATCAACAGTGAATTCTAGAGTAACTTAAAATTTTTGAATATGGAATGAAATCCCAATGAAGCTCTAACAGAAAAAAATTATGCTTGACCACTTAAGTTTCAATAAAATTCAGATATTTTAAAACATTACACATTAAAAAAAATAAAGCAGCAGAACTGCAGAGTTTTTAACACTGTGTTTTCTACATTTGGTCCCACTTGCTGAGTTCACAAAAGGCATAGGGCAGATCTGCAAAGCCTTCAGTCCCAGGGCATCAGAAGATGTCTGGTTATCCAGGGAATAGTCCTTCCCTTGGAGGGACCAGATGCACAGAGGACTGGGTGTCAGCCTGGGCAGCCTTCCTTTTTTTGTGAAGACCTTTATGCATGACCTTGAACAAGTGGCTGAGTCACCTGGTAGCTCATTTCCCATCTGGAAAACAGGGATGATAAAAGCTCTGGCCACCAAACCAGGACAGATTGTAGAAGGATGAAAGCTGTTGCAGAAAGCAGGAGATCAGCATGTTCCATCAGTTTGTGTCTTTAGAAAAATGTTTCTAAACATTTTTAAAAAACCAATTGAACAGAACGGTTGCTTGGGGAGAAACAAGCAGAAAGGCAGAGAACAGCAAGACTGGAGAGGGATGCATGAGTTACCCAGGGCTTGGCGTGCCTGGATGTTTCAGCTGAAGGAGCAAGCAGGAGATATTTGGTTTCCTTCCTGAAACTCTGGTGATCCCAAATCCAGGTGCACTGAGGCACTGCTGGGTTTACAAACTCGTGAGTAGGTCAGGGCTGTGTCCAAAGTGTTCCTGTCCATGCTGTATTAGGGACACAGGGCTGGTGCTGCACATCCTGAGCCTATTTTGTTTTCTTTGACTTCTGTTGTACCTTTTACCCATCCTCTGTTGCTGTAATGTGGTACAAGTGTAACCACTCAAAATCCATACAGACAGATTTTGCAGCAATATTGGTCTTTTCTAGTGAAAAGACTGGAAATCATTATTCTTTTTGACAGCCAAATTTCTCCAGAGAGTGAATAGGAAGCATTGTTCTTAAGTAATGAGGGGATTAAGTGAAACTTCTCAAAGAAGTAATATATTCAGCTTCAGATTTGAAATGTTCAAAACATTACTCTGTGACTGCAAAAAATTACTTTGGCCAATGTAAAATGCCAGGGAAATTCCACCCTGGATGGTTCGTGATTTGGGGAGAGAACATCTTGTCTTATATTGATGGTGCTCTCTCATATGTGTGTGTGTGTGTATATATATATATATATATACACACACATATATTTTACAAAAATCAAATGTAACTGCTTTCAGTAACTGGGAAAACCAAAGAGGTGCCTTGTGATCACTCTTTTTTTTCTACAAGTAGCAGGAAAAGCAAGCATTAGAGGTTGGTGTTAAAATAGTACCTTGTATCTCTCTGTAAGGATATCAGTCTTTTCTGCTATTCAAAAGGGAAGCAGAACAAAAACATTGTGGGCAATATTTTATAATAGAACAATGAGCCTGAACAGATAGATTTAAACCCCCCTGTTTCATAAATATTTCAAAGAATCTTCACAGATTTAAACTTCAATTTTTATCATTGCTTTCCTTATTATGCATCAGCTTTTAAGTTCCACTGTGAAAGAAAACTTCAGAGTGAAGGATGCTATTATCAGTATGCAGTGGCATATTTATATACTGATTATAATGAAGCCTCTCCACATCACTTTTCTTCATGATTTTCATTTCTACAACTAAAATGAAAAGGAATAAATGCACCTCTTGTTCAATAAATATTTTTATAAGGTCAGCAATTGATTCCTGAGTGTCAGAGTGCTTCTTCAGGGTCCTTCTAGACATGCCTAGTGATCTGTGGTGACCAGTGGAGAGTCACATCCCTCTGGTTTTAAGCATATCTGTTCTCATAAGGGCAGCTGGAGGGGCTTTTTGTGATCAGACACACCTGCTCAATGCATGGTTTTCTATGTTACAATATTCCTCATCCTTTTCCATTCAACTTGTTGCAGTAGCATTTGTTTCAATGTAGCTACAAACTCTGCTGATGTTCTGAGACTGCAGTGATCCTGGGTGTTCTTGAGTGTCAAGTTCTAGCATTTGTTTTGATAATGTTGAGCAATGTTAAAAAAAAAAAAAAAACAAACAGTAAGAGATGAATATACTGCTGTATATTTTATATATATATATATTATATATACTGTTGAATATTTCCAAAAGAACACACAGTGATCTGCCACTGAATCTTTTATGCAAGTCTTTGCAGAGGCAGTACAAAAATCTGTCTGCGTGGTAGGGGAAGACTCTGCTGTGGAAAGCTTTCCCAGATACCCCAGGATGTGAATAATCCCTTTTGGCGACGCGCAGTAAATGAATGGTCTAACTTTGCCTGCCTGCACTTGCAACCTGGTTATTTCCTGTTATTTATGATGTTTTGTTAATTGAATTTTCTTAATAGTAATAAATAATAGCCATATGTTGGCTTTCACAGCTTTATTGTACAATAGGCATTAATGCAGTGTGGCTGGTCAGTGCTTTCCTACCCCATGACAGGGAGTGTGAAGCTGCAAGAGTTAAAGCCATGATAGTTCAGCTCCTTGTGTAGCCTTCTGTGTTATAGAAAGATCTCTTTAAAACTTAAGTGGGGTATTTCTGCAGTTCTAAAACACACAAGGTATTTTCAGGCATCCGTTTTTTGCTCTATTGCTAAGAAACAAACTTAATAAATATAAATGAAGTTGAGCTTCATGCTTTTAGCAGATCCAAAGTGCTCCCTCTATGACTATAAAGCTGGTGTTACCATCCCATATACCCTCATTAGATGGACCAGAAAGGCTGCAGAGTCATCTAGCTTTCAGATTATGACATATCATGTTTCCCTTTGGCAGGCTGGAAATGATAATAAGATTTGTTATTTACAATTCTTTTCCTTGGGGCAGAGCTGTCCACTTGCCATCAGAACAACCATGAGCAGCAGGTGTACACTGATTTATCTTATTTTTTTCCCCCTGTATAATATTTTACTAGTAGGGTTGTTGGGGATCTGTGTGATATTTATTTGTCTATGTATTTTTAATTCTTCTGGCCTGTTTTCTGAGTGGAAGGGGCAGTCTGTCAGGCTGGCATGAAGTGTGCTCACAGCATCAGGCCCTGTACTAAAACATCCCGTCTCTGGGAAGGGGGCGGGTGGGTTATCACCTCAATCCACCTTAGGCGTGCTGCTTTCTCACAGCCACTATAAATACTGCTTTGATTGGCATGGTAAAGGATTGTATTTTTGGTACTGCAGGTACATACAGGGCTGCAGTTTAACATAATCACGTGCTGCTGATTTCCAAGCGAGCGCTCCTCACCTTGACATCTGCGTACCTGCAGCGCGGCTCCTGGGACTGCAGGGAGCAGGGGGCGGTGGGCAGGTGACACCTGCGCGCTGTCCCCGCCTGCCTCGCCACTGGGATGGGCAGCAGTGAAGGTAGGAAGGCTCCAGAGGAGGTAGGAACGTGGAATAAGATGAAAACCTGCCTGTGTGTGAGGTGTGTGCTGGAGAGGGGGCTGCTCCTGTGGACAGCTGCTTCCCCTGCTCCCTGTGCCTCCCAGCAGACGAGCTGTGGGAACAGATTCAGAAATACTGTTTGCTCAGCTTCGCCTCTGCCTCACTCCATGCATCTACCTCCTCTTCTGTGCTTGGTTTGCTGATCTGATTTATCAGCCATCTTCCTGTAAAGTACAGGATTAACTTTTGTGTGGTATTTCGAGCACTATACTCACATTCAGGATATTTTGTAAGCTAACTAAAGCATGGTCCAATATTAGGGATGTGTGATTAGCCCCTGGTGCTTTCACCACACATCTTTTTCTATAAAAAATGTTTTCTACTGCAGTTTCAAAAAGGCTCTTTATTTTGTACATTTTTTTAGTCTGGTGACTTTCAAGATCATCTCCACGTAGTTTTGGCTTTTATTTGTGATCATTAAGATGCATCTTTGACAAGTCTCTTTCAGTTGCAATGAGAATGTATTTCTCCCCCAGATTGAGTTGACTGAAACTCTTTCATGTTTCCAGTGGTGTAGACACGTAACAGTCTGCAGATTGCTTGATAATTCCCTGGTGGGTAAAATTAGAAAGGAAAAAAAACCTGTGAAATTAAAAGATCATTTAAATTATAGCCCTTTGTTCTACCTTGTTAGTTAACATTCCAAACAATGATGTACAAACTGCATAATTTGTTGTGTGAAAATGTACCCAGTGTGGAGCCATCTGTATACCAGTTGACACTATTTATACCAAAAGGGACATTGCAATAGCTGGAGAAGCCCCTATTCCCAGCTAACCATTTCCAGTGTGACTCTAAAATATTGATTTACATTCATTCTATATTAACCTATTATGAGTTCATCTGCTGCTTTCAGCTCTCATATCATGTTGATGTACTTCTAATTTTCGAAACTAAATGGTGATTTACTTCAAAGATGTTGGGATGAATTGTTCTCCAGTGAATATCTGAAAGCCTCTTATGCCCCAGATAGCCTCTTTGATTTGAAATGTGCATTGAGCATTCTGGTGCATAACAAGGCCAGCAGCAATTCCTTGGTAATCCTGGAAATGTCCCTTTCCCTTCTGTCCTTCCTGATCCGCTGAGTATTTCCAAAAAGAGCTTTTATGAGATAAAATGACTGGTGTCTTTGGATGGAATGACCATTCTGGTCTTTCTGGGTTCTGCCCAGGGTGCTCATGGGCAGTGGGAGTTGGTTTTCATATCTGTTTAGTAGGGATATCCCATGTCCAAAGTGCTTTGAATTTACTAGGTGCTCTATATATGATGTAATTGCACTTAGTGGCTCTTTCACGCTTACTCTGCTTGAGTGGGTTTTGTTTTGTCCTAAAATACATGTTTACATATTGTGCAATCACTGGGGAAAACCACAGAACCATACAGGAATGAAGTTATTGCTAAAAGTGCATTTTTTCAGTCAACTTACGTGGTAAAATACATTTGGAGAATGAGAAATAATTTTTGAGAACATCATAATGCAATAGTAAAGTAAAAAGCAAAAAGTTATATGAATACTGTGAGAGAGAGAGAAATTCTATATTCATGGATTTTACTGGTTTTGAAGATACCTGGTTTGATCATTGACTGTGATATAGTATTTCACCTTTTCTCTGAAATTATCAAAGTATTACTCTGATACGTTGTGTTATTGACTCAGTAAAGATGGTTTTACCAGCACCCATGAAAAATGCAATTAGTAGCCTACAGTATCTTAAAATGACACACATAATTGTTAAAGGTGCCACAGTTGCGTGGCAGGTGAGTCATGATGGAGGACTCCTTTTGGTCTGTGCTGTTTTTGATCATTCAGTGAGCTCAGTGCTGTGGTACGAGTGCAGCCCTCCACGTCTTCCATGGAATATTTGGCCCTGAGCTGCTGGCAGGAGTGACTTCTATACCTGACTGGAGTGCTCTGGTGTTTTCCTGCAGTGCTTGTACAGCAGCTACATCATAATCAGAGGAGCCAAAATGCACGTTTGTGCTTTGAGGTGTGACAGAGGTGGCTGGAAAGCCTCTTCCTACAACTGGGACCAGCCCTGACCTTGCTCTGGAGAGAGGCTGCTGAGCCTGCAAACTCTCTTTTCACAGTTGATAATTCTAGGTGATAGTGGGTGAGTTGCTTGATAAACTCACCATTTAGGATTCATTTCCTGGCTGAGCCAGAGCCTGTTTTTGTGGACAACCATGTGTTTCTTTTTCCTGTGTCTCTATAAGCCACTGTGCTGAAGCAGTCACTTCCTAAGGAGGATGATACCCACGTGGCTCCTGGGGAGATCCAGTGGGTTGTGTGCTGTGATGTGCGAGGGTTCTGGTGACATTAATGGTGACAGCTGCCTCTCAGTGCACCCACAGGGGTGCCAGCTGTAAATGGTGACCTGGGACAGTTGTGCAATATGCACAGCTGCCGCTTCAGAGTGGGGAGAGCCCGCACCTGGAACTCTGGTGAGAGTCTGGGATTGACTGATCCTTGCGAGTCCCTCCAAGAATGACAAAAGGTTGCTAAAGCTGATGGCTCTGTGGGAGACAGTGCTTTTGGGCTCGAGCCTTTCTCTGCACGAAGAGCTCAGCAGGAGCAGGGAGACCCTGCAATCACCATGACACAATCTCTCCAGGTGGAATACAAAGGCTCTCTGTGTTCAGCCAGGAGCTGCTGGGCTCACTGGGATGTCTGCTCCTGGGGCGGAGGTGATGATGAGCCTTATAATCCCATGTTCCTCTTAATTTCTAGCCTTAGGGAACATATCTTCCCTCTTGCATGTAGTCACCAAGAGTTCCTCAGTGCTGCTGCTGCCACAGCGGTAGTGCCACTCTGCATTAAATCCCTCCCAGGTGCTGCCACTTCTGAGTCGGACTCGAGGCTGGTTTAACTTGCTGCTGTGAGGAGACTTCATTCAGTTTCTACTGTACAACTGCACCAGAACAGAAAGTGTTCAAAGTAGAATGTGCTCATCCTTTTCCTCCCTACACCCCATTCTTCACCCTGTCCTCCAGGAGCAGTGTGTGATGTCCAGATGGCTTTGTCAGTATTTAAATTGTGAGAAAAGGATCTCTTCCAAGTACTGTAACACCATGTAGCCTAACTCAAATATGTATTGTAGCTCAGAGGCAACATCTCACTTTATTCTATTAAAGTATAATTAATTACCATTTCAATAGGGCTACTAGGTGTATGTATTCATCCAGTGGATTGAAAAATAATAACAAAGCTTCTTATTATCTAATGAATGATGTTATACATTGTGGATGCAGCCTATTAATATGGAAATGCTGGCACATTCATCCAGAATAATTTGTATGGTGTGTTTCCTGACCTAATAATGAAAAAAGTAGGTTAGCTTCCAAGTTTTCTGAAATGGGAATTAAAGCTTTATAGCAAGAAAGTCTTTGATAGTTTTACACAAATGGCTGAAACTTGCAAACCTTGCATATTTAAAATGGTTTATTCCACAATGATGACTTGAAGATATTTCTAATTAATTGTAGTAGTACATCACTGCTGAATTTCCTTGGCTTTCACATTATCTCACTGTTTTTTGCATTTTAATGGAATTGAAAAGCATTGAAAGATACAGCTTACCAAACATGGTGTAATCTGAGAAAATGTGGGCTTACGAGGAGATTTTATGAAACGCAGTTTACAGAACCTTATGCAAAGCAGTTTTCTTCTTCAGGAAGCTTTCAGTTCAACTTTGAGCATTCCAGATGCTTTATTGTTGCTAGAGAGTGTATAGTGTGGGGTGCCTATAAATACTGAACCGTTAGGTCTGAGCCTGGCTAGCATTTTGCCCAAGGTGTATTTGTGAAGAAGCTGTCGTATTTATGACCGTCTCTAAGATGGTTTCAGTGTTTAATCAATACCTACTCTAGCCATCAAAATGATGACCTTCCTTTTGGAGCTTTGCTTCTTTGCTAGCACAAATACGAGGTGCTGAGCTGTGTTTCAAGAAAATAAATATTGCCATGTTGCATTAGAGTTGACGTCCATCAAATGTCAGGCTCTTAAGGTGCACCTGCACTGCAGGCGAAGGTGTGACCGCATCACGTGCAACTCCCTTCATTTCAGTGTCACCCAGCTCCTCCAGCTGACCTGTCCCAGTTCCATGGTGCTCTGGCTGCAGCGTGGAGGCAGATGCAGACTGGCAGTGAGGAGGCAGAGTGAAAAGACCAAACTTGGGCAGTGTTGCAGGGAGTTTTTTGACTCTTGCCCCAGACCTTGGGGTGTTTGGGGA
The DNA here is from genome assembly GCA_013400975.1 of Atrichornis clamosus. Taxonomy (NCBI): domain Eukaryota; kingdom Metazoa; phylum Chordata; class Aves; order Passeriformes; family Menuridae; genus Atrichornis; species Atrichornis clamosus. The sequence continues at coordinate 177,628 of WBMZ01003062.1, forward strand.
AAGACACTGAACATTTGAGCCTTCAGCTCTGAGTGGTGCTTTGTGCTCTGAGGAAGTTAATTTTTGATGGGCTTCTCTGTGTGTTGCTTACTATCATTTTGTATCATTCTGTGAAAACACATCCTTGAGCTCTCCTGCTGTGCAGGAATGAATTATTTTAAAGATTGTGCACTTCTCCAATGCTTTCAGTATTCTCTTCGGCTAAACCTCCCAGCCCTGGTCTCTCACCCAGCAGATATCCTGCCATTAGTTGCTCAGATACTAACTTTTTAAATATAACACACCCTGGTAGTAGCTGGTTGTCAGAACAGTGACGTTCTGTGGAATATTTTCTGAAAGAATGGTTATTGTGCATCTGAAGCTTTATTTTAGGTTTTCTGCTGTTTTGCTTTGCCCATTTAATATTTGACTGTCCTCCGCCTGATGGCACATCACTGTTCTGCTTGAAGGGCAGAGACTGCTTTTTCCTCCTTCTGGTCTGTTAAAGCTTTGTCTCCTTTACTTAAAATGGAGAGTATTGTGTATGCTGAGTCTTTTTGTTTTGCCTCATGAACACCTGTGGTCCACAAGCTGTGCTGTAACTGTCAGATGTGTATTTTTTGTGAGCAGTAACTTCTGACAGAGTCACAAGCTGAATTCAGAGAGGGGCTGAGCATGCTCTGGTTCTGCCCTTGTGTGTGGTTGTGAAGATGGGAGAAACTTTATATTGTGGGCCTATTTGATCCCTGTTTGTAGTCACTTTTTGCAAGAAGTTCTTGGTTTTATTTAAGAATAAGCAATGTGGTTGAAGAAAATGAAATCAGGGTGTGAAGAACATGCTGTTATTGGAAGGAGTGGCAGCTTGTATTTGCCTGGTGATTTTGTGAGGCTTTATAATGGTAATAGAAATGTTGGGGGCTGGATAGGCCTGGTATCTGAGTATTTTAAATACTTAGCTTTAAAAGTGGACTCAAACAGATGCTTTGTAGTATGGCAAAATTATTTATTTGGTTTTGGTCTAATGAAATCCCAGCAAGAAGACAAAAACTATTAGGGATTTAGCTTCTGTGGAATTTCTAACAAGGCTTGATAGCACAGAAGTTTAGGGGGGAAAAAGAAGTTATCTGAAATCCTGTTTACTCATAGTAGTCTGTTCAAATGCCGTTGCAGGAATGAGAATTGTTTCAGCATTCCCAGTCCTTGTTTTTTTAATGTTTGTTGGCAGAAAGAAAATTAGATTCATCCCAGAATAATAATTTATCTTTCTTTTTAATATGACATTATTTTCTACGTGAAACGACATGTTTTCATAAAAATAGATATTGGCCTACTCTGAGGTGTCCCATTTCTGGAGGACAGGGCAATTGGGTAGGTGTACAGGCAGATAAGAGTGCTGCAGAAGGTGGAAGGAGAGTGCAGGTGTCCCCCCACTCCTGCTCCCAGGTGAGGGATGGAGCTGTGTGGGGTGGAAGGCCACAGTGCAGCTTCAGAACATGCTAAAAATGCTCTTTTAGGAGGACAGCTGTCTTGCACTCTGTCCCAAAGCAGATGACATGGCACAGCCCTCCAAGTAAGTCTTGGACTGTTTCAAAGAGGGAAAAAAATGCTTCCCTAAGCTTTCGGAGCCCAGGGGTGTCCATTGGAGGGAGTGACAGCTGGGCATGACCTCTTCTTCAAAGCTGAATTTGGGGATTCCTATTGCCAGAATGCTTTAAGGGATAAGGAGCATTGCTGCTCATTAATTAGTAAAATCTGAGCTGACTCAAGTGGTGCTTGGATACATTAACTATCAGACTTTGGATTCATGCCCTTGAAGAAAAATGAATTTTATGTTAGTTTTCCAGTTTTCATAAATAATTCTCCTTCTAAAATAATCCTTCAGTTTGGGAAGTATGAACAGCTTTGGGCAGATGGACCACTCTGAAGAGCAGTGCTATAAACCAGGAGTCTTCTGGGGACACTTTAAAAGTGCTGGTGGAGGTGCTGTGTCTGATCAAGTGACGTGGCCAGCAGGAAGGGAGGCTTTGGAAAACCCAGCGGAGTCCATGTCACTGTCATTGCTGCACTAGGCAGAAGATCAAAGTGACCAGCTCTTGATGGTTTTCTAAATACTGTACTCCAGCACCCACCTCACAGGGGTCATCACCAGCTGTGATGGCAACACCCTTTAACATCTTTCTCCTCATGTCTCCTCTTTCACCACGGTGCAGACAGCTCAGCCTTTTCCTGGCTTTCTGAACCCTCACACTGCCAGCTTTTTAGGGGTGCAGGAGCTTTGACTTTCAGCTCAAGGTTGAGGTGTGGACCTGAGACAGCACCTTGGACCTGTCTGTAACCAGAGGACCACTCTCCAGTTGCTCTGGGTACAACCACTCCCTGGCACTAGGGGTTTGAACACAGAAACCTGACAATGTGCCACGTTCCACTTTTGCGCTGGTAAGTCTCTGCTTTCTGGAGGTCAGTCACTGGGCACACAGCAGATATATGTGGGCACATGTTGATATGCAGGGGCCTGGAAACTTTCCAGGATTTTCCTTGTTCTGTTGAAAAAATGGTCAGTGTCCCTGCAGCGTTGCTGAAGCTGTCCAGAGAAGGAAATTGTGTCAGTGCCAAATGCTGTTGTCAATCTGATCATGTCTGACTGATGAACAGGTCTGAGAGTAACCAAATGGTTAATCCACTCTGTAGATAGATATGCTTTTTAGATATAGTAAGATCTGCCTCTTTTATAAAATTAGAACATGAATGTGCACAGGCATTATATAACTGAGAACTGAATACTATATATGGCAACACGACGGATTAATATATAGTGAAGGCTTTGATTGTTCTCCTTTCTGTGCTTCTGGTAGTCTATGGTAACATATGAAAAGTTTTTAAATGACCTTTGAAATCAGCTTGTAACCTATGTAGTTTATCATCATTTTCTCTTCCCTGAGCCTGCAATGTTAAAGGATTCATAATTCAGTATTTCAAAAATTGTCAGTGGCTTCACTATATGAACTTTTAAATATTCTGAATGTACTTCTAGCATTCAGTGGTTGCATTTGTTCATTCAAAGGTAATGGATATTCAATAGCACCTATTATCAGCTAGATACAGAAAATATACTTGGGTAATTACATATGCCTACACTTGATATAAATTTAAATCATTTTCTGCCAAGAGGTCTGGTAAAAATGAACACCATATTTTTACATTTTATGGAGATTCAGTTCAGAATTTTTGAATTTATGAAAGACAGGTTTGTGGGGGAGGGAAGGATACGCTCCCTTGGTGCTGATGCACAAAGCAGAGTGTCAGTTCTCTACTTCTAGCAAACCTTTCTGTGCTCTTTGAATCATCTTCTGTATTTTCCTGATTTGCAGAGATTTCAGCCTCTGTTCATCATAAGCATGTGAGCCTTTTTCTGAAGTGGATACAGAAGTGGATGATGTGGATAGTAATGTGTTCTTTACATGTTTTTAAATTTTAAGAGTATATATTTCATCTGCTTGACTGATCTAATATAAAAAATTGGTGACCTTGTCTGACAGGCTGGCATGTCTGTGTGGGACTTTGGCATCAGGAAGGGCAGATGCTCCCTGGTGTAAATGCTGTGCAGTGCTGACCGTGGTCTCTGCAGCGAGCTGGTTCTCTCACCGTGCTGACCAGGCAGGCAGCTGCAAGGTTCAGTAGCTGCTGAAAGGAGGTTCTGTTTGGGTTTTCTATTTTCTGCAGCCCCAGCCTTTGAGCCAGGAACAAGCACGGTTCACTGAGCTGGTGAAGGATATCAGTGAAGGGAGCAGTTTTGCTGAACTCACAGTACATTTGAGATTGGTTGAAACTCCAGTGAATGTTATTTTTACAATGGCCAAGCAGTCCCTTTAGGTCAAGAATAGGAAACGGTGTTTGGTGTGGATGGAAGAATTGTAATCTGACTTTATTTATCATTCTATGAATTAATACCTGGAAAGAAGAATTGCATTTTGGAAACTGACTGCATTCATAGGAACCTCTACAATATATCTTATGCTGCCATAGCAACATAGGAGTGCAATGAGTTAGAAATCTCCCAGTTATTAGAAAAACTGAATTAAGCCAAATACAGAACAAATAGAGTTTGCATAACACCCAGGTTCTGCCTTGTCTCATGAGGTTTTGACCTTTTTTCAGGTAAAGTGGTATCCTTGATTCTTGAGAAACAGGTTTGACTGAGATAAACAGTTTATACTATGATACAGAGTATGAAAATAGCTGTGCTGTGCTACTGTAAGGCAACTCAGATTTGTGAACATATATTTAGGCTGCTGACTGTGCTCAAAGCTATCTTGAAAAATATTGTAAAACGTTGTGAAGAATGGTAAGAAAAACTAAATTCTCTCCCTTACGTTTCTCTTTTGCGGAACGAAGATGCTTATATTTTTTTTTTTCTACATAATGACAGATAAACAAAAAATTCTATGAGAAAGGGGATTTATGGAAGGTGAAAAAATAGCAAGAACCTAATATTAGAAAAGAATCTAATGAATTGTTGTTTTGTTTTGACCTGATATTTGAGGAGAGTACTAAGGCTGGTCTTGAAAATTTTGTGAGGCCGATAATTCTATATTGCTTTCTGGATGAAATACCTCTCCATTAGGGTAAAAAAGGAGGACACTTCCTAGGGAGTGCTAATGGGAAGAAATTTCTGGAAAGTATTTATTAGGATCATTTAATTTGGAAAACACCCTGCCGTTACCGTAATGCCAGGAAGAATCATTCTTTGAGCTCTCAGGGCATGTGGAAAACCTCATCTTTCTTGTGCTGTCAGTGACAAAGTGAGAGATGGAAGAAGGAAATATGTTACTGTTTTATTTTTAATCTTATTTTTGCTGGTCTGTTCTATTTTAAACTTTATTAATGTATCTATTGTAGTTTGATCTTTTGTCAGAAATTGCTAATATGTCTCCAGCCCAACTTTTCTGCTGTGATTTTATAAATACCTAGTTGCAATATCCATAAAAAACATCCGTGGGCTTTAATAAAGTTTTATTTGTTATTAACTTTTTTGCCTGAAGCACAAAATTCTGAAAGTGTACTTTTAGCACTCCCTTTCAAAAGGTTTCAAAATACTTTGTGGTTGAGAGGATCAGGGAATTTTAATTTGCAGTGCTCCTAGAAGTTGTCAATAATGTGTTTTTAAAGATCCAGGTAATAGTACATGTGTTTAGAAAAAAAAAAAGTGCAAGTGCAG
>WBMZ01003063.1:0-43296 GCA_013400975.1 Atrichornis clamosus
GAGGCGGCGGCGGCGGCGGGCGATGCCCCCCTCGTGCTGGGCCCCGGCACCGCGCAGCCATTTTGTGGGGGGCGGACACAGCACTGGCTCCGCGCCCCCGCTCCTCAGCCCCGCGCACCCCCGGGCTGGGGAGATGCGGGGGCAGCGAGCCTACCCCTCCCTAGCCTTGCGACTCAGCATTCCCGAGGGGTGACCGTGCGCTTCCCCGAATCCCCCGCCAGTCTGCCTGCCGACGGCATCATCCTGCCGATTCGCTTCTCTCATATATCCCTGGCGGCTGTCTGGGTTTGTTTGGGTTAAGGTAGTATGTCCTGCGCAACACCCGGTGTTATTTTTGTTGGGTCAGATGACCCGGTCGCTGTTCCTTATTGTGTCTCGTTGGGTGGGGTATTTCTTCTAAGCTGCGGGGTTTGTGGATTTTTTATTTTCTCAGCGTTGCCATATATTGCTTTAAGTATAAAATCACAGCCATATGCCAAAAGATGTGCTTATATTTGCACGTGTTGGAGGGAATAGAGGAGATGCCATGTGTTGTTCAAGTGAACTTAGGCACCAGGAGAGGAAAAAAAGTCTTGATACTGGCTTTACTGCAAGATGAGTTTGTGAACATGATTCTTGAGAAAACGACTTGGGCATTCATTCTTCTTACGTAAAATCTCTGATCTGGAGCTACTAATGTTAGCAGAGTGGACTTGGGAAAGTGGTGTAGCAGGAAGAACTGTATCCACACCTATAATGGAAAAATAAGATGGGGAAAAATTCAAATAGTTTTCTGTAGGACAGCTTCCTGGTTTTGGAATCAGCATTATGTGAGTAGAAATAGGAGTATGAGATGTGTGGGAAAACATCACAATTTTTGTGCCAGTCCAGGCAGCATTCATCTGGTGACTGTAATTTTGTATGGCTTTTTCTGTAAGTTATTATTCTGAAAATAATTCTATTAATATTACTTCCATCCCCCTGTAGTTCATGGTAGGCAGTTGTGACATGAGATGTCCAACAGAGCATTTAGCCCATGGCTTGCTCCTGGCTGTACAACTTTCCTCTGGGGCACTTGTTTGAGGGAAGTCTTAAGGTCTGTGAAATGTTTGACTGCTTCTCTCTGTAGCTTCTTCTCCAGACATATTGCAGAATCTCTCTTATCTCAGGACTAAGTATTTCCATGTGATGGTGGTCAGCTGTATGTGTGCACGTGTTTGATAATAAAAGGAAAATAACTGAGGTCACCCAGAGAGGTGTGCAGTCCTCAGCAGCTTCTGCAGCTCCTGCTCTAGCTGAATGGTTGGACACCACTTGCTGTCTGCTGCATTCTGCAACAACAAATTGAGATGCTTATTACAGAAAGAAGCTCATCATAAATAAATTAGCTAGCTTTTACTTTCCTACTCAATTCGTATTATTTCTGGTTTTCTTACTGGTTGTATTTTCTTGTGAAATGTACTCTTGAAAAGAACAAGTTTCAGGAGAGTTGTTTGGGGTTTTTATGGTTTTGGCACTTTTTTAAAAGTCTACCTTGATTTTTTTTCTGTTTAAGTTTCTTAACCTCTGAAGACAAAACCCTCAGCAACACGTGTAGCTCTGAAGCTGACGTTGTTTTGGGGGGAAAAGGGGTTGGACCAGATGACCTCCAGAGAGGTACCTTTCAACCTGAATTATTTCGTGATTGTATTCTGTTATTAAAGGTCAGGGGGTGCAGGGAACCAAAACCAAACAAAACCCCAATGATATTGCAGCATGCAGTTAAATAGCTCACATGTGAAATACATCTACAGAATGCATATAGCTAATATGCTAGTCCAGTGAAAACTGGTTTTCATCTATAATGTGAAATCTCGTGTTTACAATAGTAAGATGAATTTGTTTCCTATGCTTATGCTCAATTTTTGCTTTAATTTTTTGTGTGCTTATTGTATTATGTAATTAAAGTTTGTGCAGCCAGTGAGTTTGCTGGAGTTTCCCTAGAGTTTGTGAAGGAAAACAGTCTCCCTAAGGAAAGTAATTTGTGTCTAATGTTTGATTCAAAAAACCCTGAAAAAAAGCAGCACCCCTTGCTTAAATAAGGGAACTTAACTGTGTGTAAGGAATAGAGCGGTGTCCCATCTGAACCTGCACATGTTCATCTGCTGGTGGGTGAAGTGTGGATCTCAGCTGGCCACTGCTGCAGCTGGGGTGGAGGGTGTGTGTGTCTGTCCTGCTGCAGCAGCCATCCTAGCTTGAGCAGTTTTAATAGTAACCTTTGCTAACCTGAGTTATTTTGTCTGATGCAGATCAGGGAGCTCTCAGTCCTGTGGTGGGGTTAACATCCCCTGTGAAGAAGCAGTAACCTGCTGGGGTAGGTGCGGGGCCACAGGCTCTGGCTGGCACAGTTGTCTGCTTTTTGTCACACAGAAGCTGCAGCGTGCAACTGAGTGACCATCAAGGGAAACTATACTATACCTAGGTTACTTTCTGGTAGAGCTTTTACTTATTTTTTTCCCCCTCAGTGCTGTTTCAGGTTGTTTTTAGCACTTGAAACTTGTGCCTGTACATTATTGGCATCAGGTAACCTGCTGCAGAACAGATTTATATCAGTAGAATTTTATGGATAAAGCTGCAAAGGTACAATTGATTAAATTCTTACTCTTGTGCATGCAGACCTGTCCATATTTTTACCCTTCAGTCATCAGTTTTTAATTCCAGAGATTACTGCATTACTTGCCAAAATCTTAAATCAATGAAGGATTTATTTTTTGTAAAACCAAACTCTTTAAAATTCCAGTTCTCTGAGAGTAGAAGATGACTTCTGCTGTCTGAGTCCGTGTATCTTATTATGCAGTGCTGTAGATTTTGTAAGGAAGTACATTCCTTCCTGAAAATCATGGTCTAAGAACTGCCTTTCTGTATCAATATTTAGATCATTTTTGTTGACTTTGCCAGGCCTTCTCTAAAAGGCTGTTCAAATTTGTTTAACTTAAATTACTTTTGTTCAACTTGATAGTAAGCTGGGTTGGACTAAGTCAGCATTTGACTGCCTTTGTCAGAAGTTAAACTGGAAACTTGAAAAACATAACCAAAAACCTAAAGCCAAATGTTCTGCCATTGTCATATTAGCTCTAATTAATGCTTACTTAATTCTAAGTAAATTGAGGTTGCTGTTTGTAATTTATCAGTAACTTTGTGGTGTGAGAACTGCCTCATTTAGTTTGGTAATGTTTCCTCTGAAGTATTAGCAGGACAATGTGTGACATGACTCTAGATCTGACTTAATATGAAGATTTTTGTGTGCTTTTCGCATGTTTATAGGAATTTAAAAAACCCCAAACCAAACAAAAAAACCCCATAAACACATCCTCAACGCCCTCTTAACAAAATCTAATCTTGTGTGGTTGATAAGAAAGGGAAAGACAGGGAATCAGAGAATGACTTGGGTTGGAAGGGAACTTAAAGATCATCTAGTTCCAAATCCCCTGCAGTGGGGAGGGACACCTTTCACTAGACAAGGTTGCTCAGAGCCCCATCCAGCCTGGCCTTGAACACTTCCAGGGATGGGGCATCCACAGCTTTTCTGGGCAACCTGTGCCAGGGCTTCACCACCCTCACAGTGAAGAATTTCTTCCTAGCCTCTAACCTAAACCTACTCTGTTTCGGTTTAAAGCTATGTCTCATTTACCCTTGTAAAAAGTCCCTCTCCATCTTTCTTGTAGGCTCCCTCCAGGTACTGAAAGGCTGCAGTTAGGTCACCCTAAGCCTTCTCTTCTCCAGGCTGAACAATCCCAATTCTCTCAGCCTTTACTCACGGGAGAGGCGTTCCATCCCTCTAATCAATTTGTGGCCCTGCTCTGGACTTGCTCCAACAGGTTCATGTCCTTCCTGTGTTGGGAACCCCAGAGCTGGATGCAGTGTTCCAGGTAGGGTCTCACCAGATGGAGCAGAGGGACAGAATTCCTTCCCTCGCCCTGGTGGCCACACTGCTTTGGACGCAGCCCAGGATACGTTTGGTTTCTGGGCTGTGAGTGCACATGGCTGGGTCATGTCCAGCCTCTCACCCACGAGAACCCTCAAGTCCTTGACAAGGCTGCTCTTGCTCAGTTCATCCCCCAGGAGCAATAGGGAACAGTGGAACACTGTCAACATTGATTTACTGGAAGGAAGTGTGAGAAGCTCAAGTTTTGTTGTGTGGTCGTTTTGTTTGTTTGCCTGGGTTTTTTGTTGGGTTTTTTTTTATCTGAAGGAAGTTTCCATGGATATGAAGATGTGCAAATTTGTAAGGGTTGTGTTATCAGTAGTACTATTGAAGAGGTTTGCTGGTTTCTGTAGTGTACCTTCATGTATCAGCTACCTTGTCTGTGGCTGTAGTTCAGTGAATACTCCAAACGGTCATCTTGCATAACACCTGTAATGGGCAGTTTGGCATTATAGATAAGTTGGGTGTAACATTACTTTTTTTGGGCTTTTTTCCAAAAAGAAGTGGTCTTGGTTCTGCTTTTACTTGCTTGTCCTGTATTATGTGTAGCAGTTGTTAGGTGCAGGGTAAATAAAGTCAGAAGACAAGCTTACTGCTGTCCAATCACGAAGGCAAATGCAGAGTGGAACAGAGCCAGCAGTGGGGCTAATGTTTCATGAAATGCTGTAATTGTGCCATAGAGGATGTACTGCCTCGGTGTGTTTGGAAAGAAGGGTTTGCACTTGCTACGCTGTGTTAGTGTAGTCTTTGTGTGCCAGGTAGAATGAACCTAGCTGAACCTAATCCAGTGAATGGGAAAATCTTCAGTCAGATGAGCTTCCTGATCCTGGATCGTGGTGCAGCTTCACCTCTGGTGCAGGGAGCAAGTTCGGGGTTTTTTCTTATTTTTTCCTGTTGCAGGCTTCAGGTGGAAATGCAGGCTATGGCTGGCATTACACTGGGCAGGGTTGACCCAATTAAGTGGCTGTCTCCTTATCTACCTCTGGCATGTAGCCAGTGCTCCTGTGAGTGGACTCAACTTGCAGATAGCCCCCTTGCCTTTCCTACTCCTTCCTTTCCCAGTTGTTTGTGGGGCTAGTGAGCTAAATTAGCTGACTTTTAGCTGATGGGCAGGTTCTAGAGATACCATGATAAAAGCAACAGAAACCAAAGCCTAAAAGTGAGACTGTCCCTTTGGTGGCCCAAACTGTAAGAATGACTTGTCAGTCGCCTGAAAATTTGTCCTAGAAATTCTGTTTTCTCATGTTTCCTCCCACTGTAGCACTTGCTTACATGAAAGTGTAGTGTGAGCAGCGATTTTAAATTAGTTGTACAGGCATGCCTACAAATGCATGTCTTTCTGTAATGCTGTGTGCCTTTTAATTATTCTCTTATGCTTTTACAAGCATCTCATTTTCCTTTGCTTGCCTGCAGAACTAGCTGCTTCAGTTTCATGTTGTTACCTGTCTCTTATCCATGCACTCCCTAAATCTTGATCTCATGCGAATTTAAAAAACAGTATCTAACTTGGTGTCAAGAGTACATAAATATTCCGTAGTTCATTGATAAAGAGACTCTTACTATTTTGTCTGCCAACTGTTCTACCATCTTGAACAATATGATTTATAGAACAGTAATCCAAGAATAGCTCATTTAGCTTGCCGTGCTCATTGAGCTTTTCCTGTATGAAGCATGGAGCACAGTAGCATCATTTGTTTCACAAATGTCTTTGGATTCCTTGGCTTATTATCTATAAAGCATTGCAGAAAACTGTTTAAAGTACAAAGATATCTTAGGAGGTTCTTTTACTTATTTAGGCACTAACTCAGACATAATCATAGAGGGATTGTAAAGTGCATTCTATTTTATTGTGTAGGAATTAATTAAACAACTTCAGCACAGGCTATGCTGAACTCTTAATTAGTGTATGATGAGTTTGAGACTGGAAATGAGGACTAGCTTCCATTTTAAGGTACAGAGCAGTTGTAAGCCCAGAGTGATGACCTGAGCTAAAATCCTTAGTTCACTTTGAGGTGTGTTGAAGTCATTCAATATTGGAGCAGTATGACTGCAGAGAGAGATTAAGCTGTTTCTTCTTTTCCAGTTAGTTTTCTGTTATATTAGCCTTTTGAGCTTTCCTAAAAGTATCGTGGTTTAACCCCAGGCAGTCACCAAGCCCCAGCCAGCCACTTGATCACTACCCCACCAGTAAGATTGAGGAGAGAATCAGAACAGTAAAAGCTGGAAAACTTGTGAGTTAAGACAGTTTAATAGGAAAAGCAAAAGCACACACAAGCAAAGCAAGAATTAATTCACTGCATCCCTTTGACAGAGAGGTGTTCAGCCATCTACAGGGCAGGTAGCCAAGTGAATATCTGGTGTGATGGCAGGGCCCCATCACGTGTAATGGTTACTTGGGAAGACAAATGCCATCACTCCAATGTCCTCCTCTTCCTCCTTCTTCCATTCTGATATACTGAGCATGATGTCATATAATATAGAATATCCCTTTGGTCATGTGTCCTGGCTGTGTCTCCTCCCCACCTTCCAAGCACCCCCAACTTCCTCACCGGCATAGCAGCATGAAAAGCAGATAAGGCCTTGGCTCTGTGTAAGCCTGGCTCAGAAATAACAAAAACATCTCTAGATTATCAACCCTGTGTTCGGCACAAATCCAAAACACAGCCCCATACCAGCCACTGCAAAGAAAATTAACTCTACCCCAGCCAAAACTAGCACACTGATATAAGAACTAAAAGTAAAGTTCACTGGGACTTCTGCAGTCATAACAAGTTAATGTGCCTGTACCTTTGAAGTATCTAGAACACTCTTGTGTAACTTCATTAGGTTAACAGGTTGATTTAATCTAGGAAAGACCCCTGTATTAAGACACATTCCATACACAGTAATTAGCAGAATCATTATTAATTCCATACATACAGAGTCAGACTGGTTTAACAGTGCCAGCAGGGTAAATTAAACTAAAATTTTACAAGCATTGTTTTTGTACCAGTAAAAAAAAGGGGTATGACAATTTTTTTCAAAGTAAACTGAAGATCTTTGAAGAAGAGAGAATTTTTTTGTGATGTATCTTCACACTGATATGGTTTGTTCATATTCATTTGAAGAGTATTACATCAGAATTAAGGCACTTGATAGTGGGCAGCTATACCAACAATGTAAGAGAATGAGAGATGTTACCATTTATATCAAAGAGACCATCCAAACATAAGGAAATATACTTCCTGCTACTACTTTTAAAGTCCTTAGTCTACACAGATATAATTTTTTGAAATACTAGTAGTAGGAGCCTCCTACTAGGACAATTAAAGTTGTATAACTTTTGTCCCTGGAGAACTGTGAGTTAAACATGGATGTCTTCTGGGTATAACTTAACTGTTCTAGTGGAGAGGTTAGTGCTTCTGACTGCTAACCCTCAAAACTGCTGTCTGCTTTCATGGGAATATTTCCTGACCCATTTCAGTTGAAGTAAGCCTGAAATACTTTAAAAAGTAAGTATTTCATAAGTTATTTTGACTAAAACATTGGGAAAGCTCTGGCACATTAGCAGAACTGTCTTTTTTTCAGTTTCTTAAGATATTAAATATGTCCCTGTTGTTGTCATGGTCAGTAATAAACTTCTGTTCTCACAGGGATTTTACTTTATTGTTCTTTGGGAAAGCAGAAAAGGAAAAATAGGAAGTCTCTATGTGAGTTATTTGAATAAAACAATGCAAAACTTTTCAAATAGGAAATAAGTTAATTACTTTTATAGTATAATCAAACTTTAAATTCTGCAGGGGTGTCATCTTCAGAAGACTATGAACGCACTTATGTGAACTATGTTTTCCCCCAGATATTTTTACTCTTGAGACTACAGATGTTAAGTATCTTCTTTCCTTTCTTTGACAGGAAATTCTGGTGATTAGAGATCATGGCAACCATAGAGGAACTGGCCCATCAAATTTTTGAACACCAAATGGGAGAGGTACATAAATTTTGAGTCCTGTTTAAGAAAAGTTGAAAAATAAAATGTACAGACTGATATGCAAAAGCCAAAATCACAAGAGAAAATTTTCAGTACGGCCAAGACTTCTGGACATTCTTCCCTGGAAGGCTAGAATAACTTACTATGTCCATTTTAAAGTTATTCTGCAAAGTCTTTTTTGCCAAAGTCTGCTCCACCGAAATTAAGAAAAATCCAGCAGAGTTTGCAGCAAGTTGCTAGCTGTTCGTCTCTGCTGTTTGGGCCTGTAGTGGTTTTCAGAGAGCCATCCAGTTGTATAATTGCTTTACTCACTTTTAGTTAACAAAAGTCAGGACACAGCTTTTACTTTCCAACTATACCATTGCTTCATTTGTCATTTTTGTTTTCACTAGTAAAGTTTTGCTGCTCTTCACTATAAGATACATGTACTTGGTATGTGTTAAAAGGAAGGCTGAACTCTTGTTTCTGCAGTTTTCTAGTTTTCGTTCCTTGTGACCTATGTGCAAAATTCGTGTACTGCAGCCAGAGAACTCCCATGGATGCACAGATAGTTTGGGAGTGTGGATATGAGTATACGTATTTATTTAGAAAGTTTCAGCATAGCATAGACTGGTTAAAATTAGTTCCACTTTAAAATTGATAGAGGCAGTAATTTATTTATCTTAAATAAATGTTACTGTTTAGCTTGGAATACCCAGTCGTGGATTCTTGTCTAGACATAGACTTACCTACCATGTAATTTTATTTCCTTTCAGTCTTGATTCCAAATGGAAAGGTTTGGAGTGGGGGATGGAATGGTTAATTCTACTCTGAATAATTTTGTACGGCTTTATTTTTATTGTTGTAGCTCTGACTGTTGCTAAGGCTGTCTCAAAGGACATAAGTGATTTATGTGATGTACGATGTTTTCCTTTTATTACTTGTCCTCTTTATAGGTGAGAATGCATGTTTAGTGCAGTTTTGTTTTGAGACTATAATTCCTTGTGGAGGCCTAAACAGGGCTGTATTTTCTGTTTAAATTACTTTCTTTTTGACAGTACAAGGCTAGTCAAAGTTAGCTGAAGTGTACATTCCACTTATAGGATGGTGTGAAGATGGTGTTTAGCCTCTGTGAGGGTTGTTTATCAATTTCATAATGTGATTCCGTGAGACACTGGGCTGACTTAATATCTTAGTACCCTGGGAGAGAGAGGGTCCTTTTTCTGTTTCTTACCTTATTTAATTTCCACACTAACAGCAAGTTAATAACCCAGTCAAAAACAAGTGTAAGGTTTTCTGCTGGGTTAGCATTGAGTAGGGTCTGAGGAGGCTCCAATGAGTACCAGAGCCAGCGCAAAGGAGATGGCTGGTAGCCAAACGAAGGCAGCGGAGAAGACCAAGGGAGTGAGGGTGCAGTCAGCAGAGAGCTGTTAGCTGCTCCTGTGTGTGGTGAAATGGCAGCTCTCCAGTTTTCATGGCTGTTGTTTTGTCAGCAGTGTAGATTAGGATTTGTCCTTTAGCAAGGTTTTACTGTGTCTGAGACGGTCACACTGTATTTGTCAGCAGTGCAGTTAAGCATTCCCCAGTCCTCATTTAGCCACTTATTCTCACGCTATGCTAGTCTTGCTCATGTAAGCTCTGTGTGTCATCATGTGCTGGACAAAACTAGGAAAAAAGATGAATTACAGGATAGTGGAGGAAAGCCATTTCCTTCCTTGTTGTGATCGGTGTCCTTATTTGGTACAAGGTGCAGCCCAACCAGGCACATGGTTGGAAGGACTGAAAAGCATCACTGAGGGCACTGCAAGCTGGGACTCCTTAAGGCAAAATTACTGTCAAAGGTGCATGCCATACATGAGTGTGCTGCCTGAAAGGTGGAGTCAGCAAGGAAAGCAGTTTCACAGGGGACTTCATGTAATAACTTACAGTCCTACCTACCTACAGGCTGTAATTACTTGGTGGCATCCTAATCAGTGTAAGCATTGAAAAATCACAGTTTATGATCTAGAGAGCTTCAGCAGTATTTTTGCTAGCATTTATAATTATCTTGAATGTTGAAGTAGTTTTAATTGAATTTACAAGAAAAATCTACATGAGTAGAACCTGAAAGGAAAAAGACAGCTATTCCCATTTTGAGTAGCATGGAAAGTGCATCTCATTGAAATAATGGTCAGAAGTGTTCTGTGACATAGGTTTTGATTTCTTTATAATATTAATTGTTGTTCATGAAGCATTTTAATCACAAAATTATCACAAATAATTTTGCAGTGATGTTCACAAATGTGTTTTTGTTAATTTAGGAGTTTTTGCATAAAAACAAAACACTAAAGCAAAATATAACCCTGTCTATATGGGACATTGTGCAATGATTATCTTTTCTCAGATTCTGCCATCTGCTAGTCATCTGCTCAGTGCGCGATAATTCCTGTTTCTACGTCAAGACTGCATTTCTTGATTCATGCAGGGAAGCTACCTGCCAAGAGCCTGCAGCATTCTTCTTTCTTTAATCTGTGGCTGGGTACACTAAGTATATGGTGGTTTGTTTCCGTAGTCCTGCCAGTTTACTGTAACAGAAGAAAGCTGCATATTTGTTGAAATAGTCTGTCACATACACACACAAAATACAGTTTTTAACAAATTTTGCAGTTATTCCTATCAGCATTCTTTTAACAGCAGTAAAAAACCAGTATTCTACATAGAAG
Organism: Atrichornis clamosus; assembly: GCA_013400975.1. Classification (NCBI taxonomy): domain Eukaryota; kingdom Metazoa; phylum Chordata; class Aves; order Passeriformes; family Menuridae; genus Atrichornis; species Atrichornis clamosus. The sequence continues at coordinate 10,592 of WBMZ01003063.1, forward strand.
TAAAACTGTTGAGCTGGCATTTTGTGGGGTTAAGGAGCAGTTTTACCTTACACAACATGTAGATCATGACATTGTAAGTGAACAAATGTAAAACAGTTCTGTAATATGTAGCTTATTTTGTAAAGTAAAGATAAATGCACATAAAACTTTATTTGCTTCTGAATCACCATGTGTACCTGTCATTTTGAAAGGCTGATAAAGAATTTTAGTGCTTGTAAGTACCTCTCTTGAACTGAAAGTGCGGCTGGATAATGAACACTTTTTTGTCCTTGACTTAAGCAAAGAAGTGGATGAACTTCCACAGATGAGTCCAACTACAAGCAGATGAGTTTGAAAGTACTTGTACTCAGAAAAATTGGGTATTTTTAGAAAACAGTGTTCAGAAATGGCTTGGACAGTAGCTTGACAAGCATTTCTTTTGATGGTGCTGACAGCTTAAGCAATCTCCCCAGCAGCTTAACTTCACTCATTTGCTGTGCTGCATCTGCTTCAGAGCATTGTGGAGATCTGGATTGAAGGTTTGATCCGTGCTAAGAATAGCCTTTGTTTGTCTGTCTGCTTGCTGGGCTGCTTTCCAGCCTGCATTGGTGTCCTAGTCCAGATCACGGAATGGCTAACCAGCCAGTTTTGCCTACCAAACTGAAAGGAGAGGAGCAAATAGGTTACAAGACTGCTACTGAAAGTAATGCCTTTTGGGGTGAAATTTCAAAATCAGCATAGACTGATGGGAGCTTTTGTTTCTGCTGTAAGGGGAAGTCTTACCCACTGTCGCACTCTCATACTGACCTGCAGCTGCATGTTCTGGCCTGCTTTTGTCTGCTGGTACGAGCATTTACCTGGTGGTATAGTTGCAAAATCAGGAAGCTGATCCAGGAGGAACAAAAAACCTCACAACCTGTTATGAAACAGTACCTTTACTGCAATATAGACATATATTCTCCATATTAATTGGAAGAGGCAGAGGGGGAATCAGGTGCAGAAAGGTATTTGTATAATGGTGTAAATACTGGGAATTATTATTAATACAGATTTGTGGGATGTTGCAGGCAGAGTTTGTGAACTGCAAAAAGGTTTTGGAGTTACGCGGGGATTTAAGACAAAAGTTTCAGTTTGAAGGTGTCCGTAAACTCTGTGAAGACAAATTTTCTTCGTACTGCAAAGAGTCTGGCCTTTCTGACCAAGCTACTGGAAATAGCAGCTGTACTTAATTTTTATTGGCAAATAATATAATGAATAATACCTTCCCCTATATGCCGTTGGCTGTAGGATGTGAAGAATTTTTAAAATAGTAATAATTGTTAAAACACTTCCATGAATTGTATCTGAGAACATTCACACGTATTTTAATATAAGATACACTGCTTGCCAACATCATGCGATTTGTTAATTTTCTCTACCTTTCTTGATAGTTCCCCAGTATGGAATTCTGTTGTTCTGTTTTTGCTGCTTTAACAGAAAAGCAGAACAGAAATGGCCCATTGCTGTGTTTCCATACAAAAAAAAAAAATCTCCTGTTACTTCAAGTGAGCCATTAAAATACATTTAGTGCAAATGTAGCAGAGCTATGATTACAGGTATTGTGTCTCATGAACATCCATAGTAATAAATACTCAGTTTGATTGACTTACATGAACTTGTAAACAATTAATTCTTTTACTTCATATGTTTCTAAATTTCACATTGAAAGGTGTTTCAAAATAGGTTTAAAACACAATTTTCTAACTAGCAGCATTAAGCTGTTGAATTAGATTGCAAGCATTTGCGTTCCTTACAGAATAAGAGTGTCAGACTTTCCATAGTCTTGTTCAGAGAAATTAGAAGCTGCTGAAACATTAAGGTTCAATTAATTAAGGTAGTGGATCCATTTAAATAGCATATCCATTGTCAGTCCATTACATTTGTTTCTTCTTTCTAGGTTACACACTCCCAGGAAGCTGTTACACAAACACTAATGGATGGGACAGCACAACGAATACAGATTGTCCCTGCAGATTCAGGCCTCTCTTTATCACAGCGTATACAGGTATGCCTCATCTGATAACATTTTAAAAGCATAGATGAACTATTTGCTTCTGCCAGTTTTCACATGCAGTTCTTCTTTATTTGCATCAAGTTACTTGGTTTAATGTAAATATTCCGCCTTGGATGGCAGAGACCTTTTCTGTATAAACAGGAATAAAACATCATTCCAATCTTCCCTTTCATTTTTCCTTTTTTTTGTCTCATAAGAATTTTAACATTATGAAAAACTTAAATCACTGAGCAGAAAAATACTTTTTCCCATACTGTAACGATATTACTCTTTGAAAGTTGAATATTTTGTAGATTTGGTAGTTCAGCTGAGTTGGAACATTTCTACATTTTGGAGCAGAGCAGGGAGTGAAATACTGCATTATATCTTTGAAGTCGTGAAAAAGTGCAGGGAAACCTAATGTCTGAGAAGGATACTGATCTTTGGTCGACCCTCCCGATGTTATATCTCCTGGTATTATAATTCGTATCCTGGCCAGGTAGTAATCTCAAATTGGAAGTGAGAGTATGAAGTGTTTGGCAATGTAGGTAGTTAAATCAACATAGAAATGTGTATATGGAGACTAGGAAGATTGGGGGAATGAAATCTTATATTTTATTCTTTAAAAATCAGTGCAAGTCTTTTAATTTTCATCCTAATGAAAAATATCAACTGTAGAGTAAATGTAAAAAATATTTTCAGAAGTATATTGTTCATACAAAAACACACATTTAAGTAAACCAGCTGCTTGTGTAATCCTGGCTGCCTTTTCTTTTACTGGCTTCACTCTAAAACATTGTCCTCTGTTTTTCCTGTTTTGGTGCATTACACTCAAGCTTTCAACCTACAGGGGTTCTTCACAACCACCATACATGATGGGGTTTTTCTAGATTTATTATCCCCCACCTGTGCTCTAGTTGTGGTATGAGTCTTATCTATCCAGTAGGTCTTAATTCTTTCAGCTGTTTCCACTCCTTTTTCTACTACTTTGTGTACAGCTGTACCTTTTATTAACTAATTTATGTTCATCAATTAACTACCAGCTCTTTACCCTCAATTTTCATCATCAGTGCCTGTATGCTATAATATCCCTTTAGTGTGAAGCCATTAGATATCATTTCAGCATCAGAATGTGAGACAAGAACATATAAGCCCAAGAGCCTTTACTGTCCAAGAGTACTGTTGGTTCACAGCCAGTGGCAGGCTTTTAATCCTTGTGTGACAGCTTTTTTCTGGAGCGAGACCTGGTGTTGGTTAGGCACTGTTGTTACTGCAAATGTGATGAATGTAGAACAGCTGTATTTCTAAGGACAGGGACTTCTATGTAGTTTTTCACTGTCTTCTGTAGCTGAAAGATCACTTGTTTCTGACCCAGCTACTTTGTCCCTTGTCTTTTTGCATAATGCTCATTAATTCTGTCTTCAAGATGAATGCTAAGAACTTTGGTTGTTGTCTCTTGATACATGTGGAACAACACTCAGTCAAATGGCATCCTTCCTGCAAGAGGCATCTACAAACATGTCACCAGTATCAAACTTAGTAATAAAAACTTTGCTCAGAGAAGAATTTATGTGAAGAGCAAAGTAATTTGTAGGAATAAATGTATCTCAGTGAAATGTACACAATAAATGTTAGATTGATTAATTTTGAATGTATGTTTTCAATCAATGTTTTTCCTTTTATTATTATTAAATGCATGTAATCATCTGAAATCTTGATATAGAAAATCCTCAGTAAAAAGTTCTTTAAAGCATGTTTCATTAGTCACTCTTTTTAGGGACTGCTAACATATCTTCTGGGAGAAAAGTTGAATGTCACATTTGTTAAACAGGCATTTCTGCACAAACCTGGCTGTTACAAATAAGTGTATTTAGTTGTCTCTGTTTAGACACTTTCTTTTTTCTGAAATAGGAACACAGTTATTGAGGTGTTTCATTTATTGAAATGATGTTCAAAAGGAACTCAAAACTTGTTGACAGACAAGGCTTAAAAGCAATAAGGGAAAATAATATCCTCCATTATCATCAGGGTGTTTAAATTGAAGTACATGAGGGTACTGTGTATTTTATGCAGTCAATCCTGATTTGATATATTCTGGTTTTATAACATTATCATTTTAGCAATATTGAGTTTCAGATTATTAAGACAGATAATGTGTTGTCACTGAGCCGTGATGGATTCCCTTCAGAAGATAAGTGCTTTTCTTTTTCCCTCTAATTATTTTTTTACTCTTATCTCAATATTTAGGTATTGCAACTTGTACTTGGGTGAACTGCTTCACTTTCCAGAGTCCCTCCCCATTGCAATTTAGGTGGACTTTTTGCAGGTGTATGGCCATAAGAGGTCAGCTGCAGACAGAATATTCTTAATTATTTAAACTGCTTTCCCTTATGCCTCATTAGTTATCAAATGCTTGTCAGCTGTAGAAAGCATTTGTGAAGATTGAGTAGCTTTGTATGGATATTAATGTAACACTATACATACTATATCATGTAGAGAAAACTACCTGGGCATCCTCCTAAAATTGCAGGAACCCTTTGGAAGAGTTGGAACTCCATTTGTTAAATAGAAGGTGAAGTGAATTGTGTGAAGTAGCAGTGGTTCTTCTGCCTACTATCCTGCCATATTTATCTGTAAATACATATATTTTTAAAAATTGCACAAGTGGACTGTAATAGGAGAAAAGATAACTTAGTATATATATCCCAAAAATAATTTCAGCTGTAATTGAAGTTTGGGTCTTCACTGTCTGGCAGATGCTGGGTTTTGAGTATATGTTGTATAAACCCAGCTAGATCAAGTGTATTCCTTTTTTGAGGTACACATAGTTGCGCTTTTAAGATGTGATAAGGAGACGTGTTTTAGGTAAGTGTATCTTTCAAAGAACAGATCTGGAAATTCAAGAAATAGCACAGTGTTCTGTGTTTGGCTTTTGTACACGTATGCACCCAGTTGAGGATAACATACATTGCATTTCTCCTAATCCCGATAAAATAGGTGTGTTTGGTAAGAAGGGGAATGGAATGTCAGCTACTTTGAAAACAGCCAGATCTTACACAGGAGAAACAGATTGTAAGTGAAGGAAAAGAGAACAAGGAAAAGAAAAATAAGGAAAAAAGGAAATGAAAAAGACAGGGAAGTTTGCCTTCTAAAGAATGTAGAACCAACATAAAGGACTTAAAAAGAGAAATAAGGGGCTGCTGTAGTTATTTGTGGTCCCAGACATGTGGATATCCAAGAAAACTGAACAGAAAATTAATCATGTTGATTATTATTGTCATGTTTTTGCATTGTCTTCTCACCCTGCACCCCAAATCTCATTATAATTTTTATTCTTTAGCATTTGGAATTTCAGCATTTTACCTGAACTTTTCTCTTAGATAAGCTTTTAATCGTATTTTGCAAAGAAAGGAATTGAAATTTGATCCATTAAAATGCTAAGAACACAAGGCCACCTGAAGGAAACACTTTTATTTTGTGTGTTTTGAAACTCATGATTTCTGAATATTTGAAAGTGGCAAAATTACTTTATGACTGCTGAAATGGGATATTCATCACTGCTTATCTTTTTAAAATGTAAACTATACAGAGATCTTTTTAAACAGATACAAGTATATTTAGAGAAAGTAATAAGCCTGTTGTGAAGGTGCAGTAGCAAAGTTGATAAAAACTTTCGTGAAATTATGCCTCATTTGGTTTCTTTGTGCCATGGTTCTCCACCAAGGAAATATAATTAATATTGACACCCTGATTGCTGTGGAACTAATTATGTTAAGTATTAGATAATGAAATAAATAATTTGATCAGTAATAAAGACTGTATGAATGTTGGGGATGTGTAGATAAACATAAATGTTTGGTTATCATTTAAAAAATAAGTGAATAGGAACTATTTTACTGATCTGTAATTCAAAATAGTTTGCAGGAAACAGTCTTTGTAGGATAATTCTCCTTAGTCTCCAGAATAAACCAGGCAGTTTCCCATATAGGCATTTTGATGAAGAAATGAAGTGCTTAAAAGTCAGATTTGTAATGGAATATATATGGGATCTTGGTTATTTTCTCTGAGGATTGTAATCTTTTGACAAAGTTGGCAGAAAATGGAGGATTATTTAATAAAATCCTGCTGTATTTGTGCTTGAAAATAGGAATAAAATGGAAAAAACCAGCCTGTAGATCTGTTCCTGATTATAAGATGAAAATCAGTTTTTCCTTTAAAAAAAAAGCCAAAAAAAAAACCAGCAGAGAAAGAGATTCTGTTTCCCTTATTTAGAAATGCATATGTAGAAAAAAAGGTCCCCACAAAATGAAGTGTAAAATGTATATACAAGTGCAACAATATAATTACGTTTCCTGCTGTTTGATGCTTACTTTTTTCACTTGGACGTCCACTTCTGTGGTTTCAAGAAGTTTTTTGTTAAGCAACCAAACCTTGGAGGTGCTGTGAGCACTTCATGCAGTATGCAATGAATTCAAGAGTTAAGATTTTTCATAACCTGATGGGTCTTAGTGCTCAGCTACAGACCTTGAATTCTGGATGCTAGAATTGTCAAGAGTTTCAGCAGTGTTGTTAAAGCATGTGCCAGTTATAAAAATTGAGTACGAACTCAGGTTTTGACTTCAAACAGCCTTGATTGAAATGTGTTTCAAATGCAGTGAAAACCCAAGTTTTCGCCTGAGTTTAGTTCGCTCTTATGTGATGGAGGGGAAGATGATCCTGCTTCTCAAATGTGAAAGGCAAAATTCCCATTTTCTTCAAGTGCCCGGATTGGGTCCAAAAGTTAACTTAAATTACCGTAACAATTTGAGATAAATGTATTATTAGATTGTCACAGATCAGCAGACGGGCCAGAAGATTCAGATTGTTACAGCACTTGATCAGAGCTCAGCAGGCAAGCAGTTCATCTTAACAAATCATGATGGCTCTACCCCAAGCAAGGTGATCCTTGCCAGACAAGATTCCACTCCAGGAAAAGTTATCCTAGCAACTCCAGATGCTGCAGGTGTCAACCAACTGTTTTTTGCATCCCCTGATATATCTGCACAACACATCCAGGTAGATAATCCACTTTATTTCATAATTTTCATTCAAATGGGATAAGAAAATATGTTTTATTTCCAAATAAGATTGTCTGCGTTCTCCTTTTTTGATTTTTTTTTTTTTAAGGTATAATTTTCGTTGCACTAGGACTCATTGTGGATACTTTTTTTTTTAGTACATTTATTGCTTTTAAAATTTATACACTGGCTCATGACATTAGAAAGAATACAGTTATTTTTATTGTCGTTTCCAGATCCTGCCATACCAACAGTCCTTTTTTTCTGCTCATTGACTCCTCATCTGTTTTCATGTATGGTTGAAAAACATACTCTTTTCTCCATTGTCTCTATCATTTAACATTTCCTGCTGCTCGTTTTCCTTTTTGTGCATTGTTCCAACTGCTGTTCAGCTGTGTGAACTGTAGTCTACAGTAGTTGTGCAGGCTGTTTAGTAGGGAATGTGGTAGGGAAATACATTACTCAATGGGGATGAGAAAATATCACTAATGATTTTAGGTTTACTAATATGGTGTAACTAGCCAGGGTTGTAACTCCCTCAGCTGGTCCCCCGTGGACCTTACTCCCACACACGTTGTATGTGCTGCTTCCTTAGTCATCACCCTTCAGCTTCCAGGCTTTCTGTCCCACATCCTCAGCTTGGCGAGGGTGGGATGGTACTGATGTGAAGAGTGTGGAAAAACATGCAAGGAGATTGGGGAGATGTGACTTCTTTCAGCATGAAGTAGGAGATTACTACACTCCAGCTAAAATATAGTTACTGCATATAGTTTACCCATGTACGTTTATGCTGCTGTTAAAATACATCAGTGCTAAGCCAGACAACATTCAGAGAGCTACAGTCCATTTAATCCTGTATCTTACTCCTAAACAGTGACCATTAGCAGCTGCTTGAGGAAAATTATTAAAAACTGGACAAGTAAGTAATGATCTTTCTAAGCATATCCTTTCAGTTCCGTTAGCTGATGATGCAGAGCAGTTCCTGATTTGGAGACTGCAGCAAGACCATCATATTTGATGGCTGCTACTAAAGTTAAACAACCTTATTTTGTTATTTATATAGACCGTATATACTTTGGTCTGTACAATATCCTATAGTATTGTATGGGGTGCAAAGCATACTTTGGGCAATTTGATCTTCTGAGAGAAGTATTTAATTAGGTATCTCTTGCACTATGAGACTACTGAAGATTTGTGGGGGTTTTTATAAATCACTACTATATCCTCTTTCAAATAATCTCTTTTCAACTGAAGACCCCTAAACTGTTTAGTTTGTGCTCTTCTGTGAGCCAGTGTTGTGTAAGCTTGAAAGAACCTCTGTATTATATAATACTTTTGCTTTTGAAACTCACAGTTCTTTGCAAATGGACTTCCGAGGCCCTTGCTGCAAAGAATTTGATTACTGTGAATAGGGAAGCAGTAGCAAAAGCCAGTCCTATTGAGAGGCATTAAAGCATGTTTAGTGTTATCACAGACTTTGTATTTTAGGTAAGCCTCCACAAAATTATAAACCAGTGGGATATGACTTGGAGTAATCCATATAAAAATTCTTCTCAAAGATGACTTAAGAGATGCGAAGTGTGCCAATCTTCTTTAAAGGGCAAAATTCAGGAAGAGAGGAAATCTCGACAAAGAATTGAAAGCTGTAGTTCTGATTGTATAATTTGGGCAAAATAGCTTAGTTTGAAGACGACAGAGTATTCTGTCACTTCAGTTAAATAGTTCTGTTGTCCGCAGATATGTATGGGTAAAGATTTCCTTTCTACAGTTAGAAGTTCATGAAATACAGGGTACCATTCATTTGTTGTTCACCTGCATCATCTTTGGGAACTTTCATATTTTCTCCCTTAAATGATCTTCCCCTCTGCAATTTCACCTGTTTTCTTCTTCTTCTGTAGCCTTCACTTGAAATGTCCATTCGTTTGTTCTGCAAAAAACCTCTCTGTTACTGCATTTTATCTTTACATTTACTCATTGGCAAGACCCTTTCTCCCATCATCTATTTTACCTTCAGTGGCTCTTCTTCATATTAATAATCAATTTTTATTCTTCATGTTCAAGGTCAGCTAATGAATTCTCCAAGTCTGGGATTTTTATCTCCTCATGGGCCAGTTCTGTAGTCCTTCCTTACATTGAACTTCCCATTTCAGTGCAGCTTTCATTTGTGGAAGGACTTAGAATTTGTTTAGATATATATATTTTATATAATATCATGAAAATACATAATGTTAATACTGGAAATTTGAAAGGATCAAAAGGTTAATATTCTTTTAACTCATCAATCTTATTTTTCTTAAAAAGATGTTATATTAAAAGAAAACTTAAGAGATTATTCTCTGAGGCAGTTTTGTTAACAAAGGCTAGCTAGAAATAAGTATGCTTGTTAAACTTTCCAAGATACATCTTCAGTACAATCTTTAAAACTTCATAAAAAGCACAATTTCTTAATTTTCTTTGTACAAGATAGAGTACTTTCGGTTTTGGTTAATTACCTTTTTATCAGAGGTCCTGTTCTGAATATGTGAAGTAAAAGTGAAAGAGTCTGGCTTCCCTAGCTGAAACAATAGATGTTAAAAACTCTTCAGTCTTCTGAACTATATTCTCTTTTTAGTGAGAAGAATATTTTTTTTCTTTTCTATGTCAGGATGATCTTTGGTCGTTACTTGTGATTTGTGTGTTCCTTTATTAAATTGAAGTTTTGTTATGCTTTATTTATGTTGCGATGGGATAATTTTCAAAGATCAAATGGAAGGTTCTAGTGCCTACCCTGTAGGCATGGGATTCTAAAATTCAGTGGTTAATGAAACTTTGCAGGTACTAGAAATAAATGAATGAAACAAGGCAAGAATACTCTAATAATGTCAAACTTACTGAAAGTCAAACTACATGCCAATTGATAGTTAATGGTAGTGTCCAGAGTATGTTTTCTGTTGGTCCATATTTATGAGTATTATAAAAAAAGGCGTTAATAAACGTGTGTAGATATAGTAGCCTTTACAAGGGATTTTTTTTTTGTTCCATCTGTTTCATGCTTCAGTCTCTTTTGTACTATGGACAAGTCATTAGGATATAAATATAAAATTGAACAAGAAGAGTATGCAGTTGCTAAGAGTTTTTCCAAATGTCAGTCCATTTTGCAGAAGTACTATTTAGATAAATGAAATCTTCAGTTCTCCTCAGAAGTATTACTAGTAAAACTCTTTTTCCCTCCTAAAAGGGAGCACAGTGGCATGGGGCAGGTAGCCACTTCCTGTCTCTGAAGACATAGATATAATCAAGAAAACATGATAGTTTGTAGATTTAGTTCCCAATCTTGGACAAAAAGCACAAGCATGAGACATATTTTACAGTGCCTAGATGGTAAGAAAAAGAAAAATTAAATTCTTTCACCCTTTTTTTCAGATTTTAACAGACAACTCCCCCAATGAACAAGGCCTAAATAAAGTGTTTGATCTGTGTGTTGTATGTGGAGACAAAGCATCAGGTATTTATTTTTTTCTATCTTTTTTTTTAAGGTGGTACAATTTTATAAAAGCAGTTAAAAAAGCTGTAAGACAGTTTGCATGCATATGTATGTCTGTAAATCACTATACATGCACAAAGAGAAAGATTCTCTTTCAGTGGAGAAGTACAGTGAATGGTACTCAAGTATCCATGGGTGGGATTTATTGTTGTTTTACATAGAATCATAAAATATCCTGAGTTGAAAGGGATCCACAAGGATCACTGAAGTCCAGTTCCTGGCCCTGCATAGGACATTCCCAAGAATCACACCATGTGCCTGAGAACATTGATCTAAACACTTCTTGAACTCTGTCAGGCCTGGTGCAGTGACCACTTCCCTGGGGAGCCTGTTCCAGTGGCCAGCCACCCTCTGGGTAAAAAACCTTTCCAAACATCTAATCTAAAATCTCCCTGACCAGCCTCAGACCATTCTCTTGGGTTCTGTCACGAGAGTGAAGACATCAGTGCCTGCCCCTGCATTTCCCCTTGTGAGAAATGTGCAGACCACTATGAGGTCTCCCTTAAGCAGGGAGCAAACTTCATAGAAAAATAAAATCAATTCTTTTTTCTGTGGCAAAGTTTAGTATTAAAAATACAGTTGCTAGAGCTCTAAATACATGTCAGACATCATCCATCTCAAGGAAATTTCTGCTGAACTTAAGGCAGAGATCTGGTTGGCCTGTTCTAATTGTTAAAACTTCTGTGACTCCCTGGTGGAGGGCTGGACTCTCCCTTGAGGGGCTGGAGATCACATGAGGTATTCCTCCTGTACTGGCCTTGGAATATCGAGTGGTGGTAATGACTTTGGGGAGAGTGCCATGTTTCTCTGAGCAGCTGCAGGTTTTGGGGAGCCTCCTGTGTGACAAGCAGTGTCATGAAAACTGCTTTGCAGACACCTCCAAGCTGGAGTCCAAGAACCTACACCAAAGAGTAGGTGAAGAAGCAGCCCTGGTACTTTGCAGAGTGAATATTCATAATCCAGTTGCTGTTAAAATGTTTCACACATTACTCTTTTAATATGTATGATGCTTTAGAAATGTCATATTTTACTAGTGTTAAAAGGTTGTGGCAAAGGAATCTAGAAAACTTACCAGAATTTCTAGAAACTTCAGGAAATAATCTAAAATTGTTTTCTCCTAAATCAGGTCATATTTGAGATTTATTTCTGTAATGTGCCCTAGTTATTTCAAGGATTCAGGAATTAAAATTGTTCTAATTGCCAAGCATGCCTTCATGAAAATCAATACTTTTTAGTAGTGTTTATATTTTATGCTAAACTAAAACAGTTTACTTCTAAAAATAATTTTAAAACTTTCTGTAGTATACCTTAGAAATTTTTATATTATACACAAACCTCACAGAACTGTTTTTCTTTTTTAAAAATGTAGCTATTCTAGATTATCTCATTGAGGTTTTACTGCAAGAACTATGGATGTACCATTACCCTGTTAGGAAAATGAAAGGTGAAAGTAAAGCTTTGAAGTGATTGCCTACTGCTGTTAAATGCCATGTTTGTACTTTCCATGGTTCCATTAGATTTAACGCATACAATTTCGATAGCTGAACTTGTAATGAGCAATCACAGGGCTTGTCTGTAGGAAAAATGGCTAGAGAAATGTATAAATTAAAATATTTTTTGCTAACCTGTTTTCTTAGCTTTTTTAACACTACTGTCAGATAAGGAAAGAATTTAATAAGCAACGTGCCTATTTGTAAAATCTGTCCTCTTTAAGTGCTTTGAACTAAAAAAATGGTTCACTTGCTTTTTTATGTTGTTTTTTAGTCCAAATATATTTTAAGATCTGTAACCCACGGGGTAAAAGAGTGATCTTTTTCTGGGTAAAATAGCAAATGCTTTGGTTTTAATGAATATAACGTCTGAAAAAATAATATTACACTGTAAAAGCAATGTCATGATTTCTGTTGTTTTGTAACTAGGGCGTCATTATGGAGCAGTAACTTGTGAGGGTTGCAAAGGATTCTTTAAGAGGAGTATACGGAAGAATTTAGTTTATTCATGCCGAGGAACAAAAGACTGTGTCATTAACAAACACCACCGGAATCGATGTCAGTATTGTAGGCTGCAGAGATGCATTGCCTTCGGGATGAAACAAGATTGTAAGTCTGAATAAGAGGAAATTGTATTACTGGCACCTCTGGTATACTTTGTGCTACGAAAGATATACTTTGTATAAATACAAATTGTTATCTTGATTACATGTTTTAAAATCATTGTATCTTGTTTGTTTAAAGAGTTGTACAAGTTCGGTGTGTCAGAAATTTGGAATGCTTTCAAGCGTACTTAATAAGCGTATTTCAGGTGATGAAAGTGAATGAATTGTTACTCCTCCATGGCAAATATCAAGCATGTCTTCGTATTTTTTTAATGCAATTCAACTTTTGTATGAGTAAATTAAGCTACTGAATTTTTTGAATTCTACTTTCTTTTCACTTTTTCCACAACTGAGATTACTGGCAATTGCTGTTCATTTTTGGCAAAGCTCTGCAGAGACAGTTGTTCACAAGGCAGAAATCCATAGTGATCTAAAGCTCAGTTCTTACTGATTACTGCAGATTCCAAGTTCCTTTTTAGCTTACCATACATTAGATGTTAGTGGTATTGCAATACCACAGCAGTATCAGAATACTAAATACACAGAAAATCACACGATACACAAGTTCTTCAGATGTAATATTGTGATGCTGCTGCTATACATACAGTATTGGTCTTGTTCTCTGCTCTGTCATCCCACTCTTATTATGCTGACCTTCTTGAACCTCTGTGGACATCTTCCTCCTTACAGCCCTGCTTCTGTCAGCAGAAATCAGTAATACTTTTCCCACACAGAGGAAATAAATTCAGATAGGGAGGAAAAGCAGGGGCAGTGAAAGTGGGTCTTTACCCTCTAGTTCAGCTGGCAGTAAGAAAAGGCCCCTCCACAGAAGACTTTTCAAGCAGAAAAAAATCACTGGGGTTAGGGATGAGAAGGCAGGAAAAGAATCTCTGGGTCATGGGGAATACTTGAATGGGGGAGAGGATTGTTTGGGGATAAGAAGTCTCATTCCTCAGTGGGGTGGGGAAAGGAAAGAAAACTCAGCACTGGACTGTAGCTGCCTCAGTGGACTGTAGCTGCATCTTGGACTGTAGCTGCCTCAGTGGGGGTTATTTGTCCCTTGAAGAATTCTTGGTCTTTTCTCAGTGAAGTCAGACACTGCTATTGAGTGCAGGATTTGCAAAGGAAGATTAAATACTTGTCTCCATCTCTCACCCTTTCAAAGCTCTATTTGGGGGTTGCAGGCTGACTGTAATGGCATTGTCAACACTTACTGTTATGACATTTGGGGTTTAAGATACTTATCAGCCTAAAAATTTGAATAGCATCACAATCTACTGCTCTCTTGAAAAGTTTTTAATTTTCTCTCTGTTACACATTTTCACATTTCCACATTTTCCCCATAGGGGATAATACTGTAATTTTCATTTTAACGTTCAGAGCAAGGTGATGTATCTGTGGGCTAAAGTCCAGATTCATTCCACCTTGTTTCACTGAGCCATTCAAATTAAAATTCCACTCCTGTCTGAAGTCTGACCTTGTGTGTCAGGGTGTCGCCCAGATCCATCTTAAATCCTCTGAACTGAATTTTGTGAATGTTCCTTTACCTCTGTATTGTCTAAAGTCCTAACTTGAGAAGCTTCTTTAGGTCCATGAAGTTATGTGGGTTCAGCACAGACCCACAGTTCATGAAAAAAAGGTACCATGAGTCCTTTACAAAGGAAGTGAGAGTGTGGGTAGTAAAAACCAAGAGAATGTGAAGCTTTAAGCTTCCACTTCAATTCAGATTAAAAATGAGGGGATGTCTCCCATAATTGTAACTTGAAAATATTCATATATGTTTGGTCTTGGACTTTGACTGCTACATCATTTCGCTTAGAACACATCAAATCAGTGTGCTGTTTTTTATCCAAATTGTTAGCTCGTTGGTTACGGGATATATTTTATATATACTTATTTTCAGAATTATTATTAAAATTGAATATTAAATAAAGAAAAAAGTATTACTTCTTAATCTGTAATTTGGACTGTGATTTAATAGTTGGGTATTATTTCTATAGCTGTGCAGTGTGAGAGGAAACCTATTGAAGTGTCAAGAGAAAAATCTTCTAACTGTGCAGCTTCTACAGAAAAGATCTACATTCGGAAAGATCTTCGTAGTCCATTAGCTGCAACCCCAACTTTTGTAACAGACAATGAAACAGCAAGGTATATAAATTGTACTCAGAAGTGGCTACCTCTGTCTCCTGAAACAGGGGAATTCAGTTTTGAAATTAATCAAAATTAAAACTTGTGCTGTTTTCTGTCAGATCAACAGGTCTGCTGGAATCAGGAATGTTTGTTAACATTCATCCATCTACAATAAAAAATGAGCCTACTGTGCTGATGACTCCAGATAAGGTATGTGATGAAATGACTAATATATTAAGTAGAGCTGATTGCTGTAATTCTGTGTGTAAGGAGAGAAGTGTGTTCTGTTGTACTTCAATTGGATTAGATTCATTTTTTAAACACTTTCACAACATTCACCAGTGCTGCAAATGCCTTCTCTTTATAAGAATCCTTTTAGCCTCACATAGTAAGAAGGCTAAAACCACTACAAAATAAATGCCCTTCCTTCAAGTTTTCAGAGAACTTTAAAGGCTGTATTATTTTAATTTTTGTGTTGGGAATTCCTGACACTTGTCTGTTTCTTTTTTATGAATAACGTGGTATGTTCACTAAACTTCTCATGGCATTATCACAGAGCATTTCGTAAATATGCTTGGATTTTTTTTTTCCCCCTGAATCACTACTTTTTATGCAAAGCTAATAAGACCTATCTCATCAACAATCTTATTTCTGAGCTAGTTTTCCTTTGTTTCCTTTTTGTTGCATTTACTGATGCACTAAAGCCATATGGTACCTTCCTTACATATGTACCATAGGAAGCTTTGGTGTTTTTCTAGCTGATACTAAATTATCTCATACTGTTTTCATGCATTTTGTCTTGCTTGCTCTGTCTGCAAAGGGCTGATCAGAAGTTGTTTATTCCATTTCAATTTTCTGGCTCTGTAGAGTATGACAACATAAACTAAGTGACATGGAGCATGTACAAGTACAGCAGTGTACTTCTCTGTAATAATGTTCTTCGTGCTTTTTTTTTTTGGTGGACAGGGTGGGACACATGTTACTGCCTCTCTGAGTTGCTAGCCAGTACTGAATCACCTTGTTCCCTTGGAGTTAAAAACATACACACCAAATAGGTTGCAGCAGAATTCTTCTGCTTGCTTTTAAAGGTGACTTTTTATGCATGCCTTCTTTTCAGACATTCTCCTACCCTGTTACTACTCACTCATTTACATAGGGAAGGAAGATGCTAAAAATACAGTGTAGTGCAGGCTTACATTCCTGGTGACTGACTAGTGAGTAGAGATGATAAATCTTCTTTCTGCACTTGTTTACCATCAGTAGTAACCTTTCTGAAAGATAGCTATTACTTTTACAAGTAAATGTCAAAGTATTTCACAATTTAGATGCAGTGCAGCATCTGACTGCTGTATTGCGATTACCCATTTACTGAAAACAGTTTTCTTAAAGGTCTATCTAGGCACATGCTCAATTCTTTGTTATGTGAACGTTAGACTCCTTTATTGCAGGTTAACTGCTGCCAATTAACGGACAATTAAAAGCTCTTCTTTTCCCTTAGGTAGAAGCATGTCAAGGAGATTTAAGTACACTGGCAAATGTGGTGACTTCATTAGCAAATCTCAGTAAATGCAAAGACATGTCACAAAGCAGTACAGAGCTATCTATGATTGAGAGTTTAAGTAATGGAGATGCATCATTATCTGAACCCAAGCAAGAAGAACAAGCTAGTAGTGATGTTACAAGGTAAGGCATGTTACACTTGAAAATACTATTCTTTTTGAGAAGGTCTCTGTCAATTCAGATTGTTAATTAAATAATCACAATGTAGCAAGTTTAACTGTTTTAAAAGTAATAGTAATATCAGAGTAAGCTCATGTAGAAGATAAATCTTGCAAGATTCTTCCAAGTGAAATCAAAAGGAAGTTCTGTTAGATAAATAAATCCTTTTAGTTGTTTGTACTTGAAATTAATTTCAATATAAACGTTACAGCTGATTTTCATACCTTTTGGTTGTCCATGCTAAGGTATGTTAGATCTTGTACTATAGTCTTAGTACTTTACATCATCCCGGGAAACTGGTTCTTAAGACATCTGTGTGATAGTTAATGGCTGTAAGTATTAAAGCTTGAAAAGCATTTTCCTTCTACACAGGAGAAGTCACACAATTCTCACTATCGATACGAATACATTCACTGAATATCTTACAAACCTGTGTCTTGCACTGGTTTTAACTGAGCCTTTGCGGCCGTCATATGTGTAAGATATGCTGTGTAGTATATACTCAGTTATTCCATCAATCACAGTCATGTTCTTCCTTGATTGTCATCTCATGCAAGCTTCTGACTGCTGTCCTGGCAATATTCTTTTACACACCATCTACATTTTACATACTTTTCTGAAACTGTGTGTTGAGTAAATCCATTAAGGGGAAAAAGGTGGGCATATAGTGGCTGAAATACTGGATTTCCCCTGCGATCTCTACTGCTTTGTGTAATTGCAGGCAGATTACATTTTTTCTGCTGCTTTCTTTATGTACCTAGACCTAATCAGTCTGACTTTCTACAGATGTTGATTTGGGCCTTTGCTGCATCTCCTCCTAGGTAAAGAACATAAGAATATGCCGTGTAAATAGTATTGTTGTATGTGCTGATAAGCATCAGTCAATACTATGGCTGTTCAAAGAAATGTAGTAATCTTCTATTTGCTGGCACTTTCAGATGCTTGTTTGTGCCAGCTTCAGAGTTTCTATTCAGTTTTAAAAGTCTGTCTATGAAAAGGCATCACGTTCTCTCAGGCAGAGCTTGAAAGAGCTCTGACTTGGCGTACTCTTGTCAAGTAGGTTACCTAAGAGTTTTACAGTGGGGAGGTTCAAATTAAACATTGCTGTGAAAGGGAAATGAATACTCAAGGAGAAACTAAAATTTTTCTCTAAATCATGGATTTCATAGTCAGGGCCTATTGCCAGCATGATCTAACAGACAGAGATGTTTATTGAAGGAAAGAGTTTAAGGGATTTCAGAGAGCACACTTTATCCATCCATGCTTTTCATGTATTTTACTATATTAATTGCTTGCAGCTACAGTAGTTACACTTTCACTTCTGCTGACATAAACTTTGAGTACATCTTTTGCTGCAAGCACCCCACTACTTTAATATTGTAATTTTATGTGCCTTGTCCTCCAATGCTTCATGATGTTCATTCTTTACAGTTGCTCTGCAGTCCTGTATATCTGTTAGTGACTGTGATGAAAAGAGAACCAAAATTGTTTGTAGCAAAGGATATCAATACCATTCAGTATTTTAATGTTGATTATGCCTTGTTTTCCTGCTTTGTGGGCTAGATTTTTGTAGCTCCCAGGCAAGATTTGTTTTAGATTTTCTTTTCCTTGGTGTTTTACCTTACAGTCACTGCTGATGTTGGGGCTTCGTGTAGGGAAAGAATCCACATTGCTGAGCCATGAAGAAGCAAAGCTGCTACTTAGTTCTGCTAGCTTACTACTGCCAGTTTATGAGATAGGAAGGAGATGATTTATTTGAAAGCAACACTGAAGAATGAGTTGGGAGGAAAGTATCATGGGCAGACATGCTTAACCAGTGTACATGTCTACACTATTTAAAATGGGCTCTTCAGCTTGTGCTAGAATAAATACAGGATAGTGACATATGTATATGACATTTACCTTTTGGAGAAAGGGGAGGTCTTGTTCCTCTCTTACATTTCTGCCCCTGCCACATGAAGAGCCCTGCAGAGATCCTATTTTTTCCTAAAAAGCAGCTGTCACTGAGCTGCTGGGATTGCCTGTTCTACCTAAGACTGCAAAGAGTGAACTGTAGAAGACCTGAAACTCAGATCTTCTGGCAGGAGTCCAATAGTATAGTTTCTAGAGCTTAGCCATGAACACATTCCCTTTGTGCCTACTTTGTATACACCAGAGACAGAAGATGGCCCAGGTGTATCTGTGTAGTCCACTTGTGTATGCCCCAGTCACCCTCGTGTGTACACATCAAGGTATACAGGCTAGTGAGGACCAAAAAGTTGTTCATTTACCATCTCAAGCCTTGAGGTAGTGTCAGCAGCTCTTTCATGGTGATGTTTCGTTTGATTGTAAATGAGTATGTCAAACAGCTAGATTTTTCTAGCATGTTAGTGAATTCAGATAGCTAGAGAGTGTGGGTATAGAGAAATCACTGAAATCTGTGATTTCAGACTCTGTGGTAATAAGTCTATAAGCTGAGAATGAGCTCTACATACAAACTGATAATCAGCTTTTGTAAAGTTTTCAGACCTCAGTGCATAAGTTTTTCATGCAACACTGCATACAAATGATTCTGTTTTCAGGATATAGCATCTGTCTGTAGGCAATGATCAAGTCTGTGTATTTTTGATTGAAGGTTACCAGTTGTGGTTCTCAGGTGTATTTGTGAATAGAAGAACAACACATCTCTTGTCAAGCAGCAAAACACTGAGTAATATATCTGTGTTTGTCTTGACATCTCCCCTCTAACATTTGTGCTTGTGAAGGGCAGGAGTCACTGCCACACAGGTATTAAGGATGATACTGAAATCATGGACATGCTTTCTCTTACATATTTTGAAGCAGCCTTATCAAATTAAGTTGAAAAACCTAACTACAACTCATTAGTTAACAAAAAAAAAGTCTTACTGTTTGTGCTTCATAGCAATAAAAGCCTGTGAAATTTATACATGCACAAAGTGCCTGTAACAGCAGTCTGATGATCATGTCCTCAAAATGCTCATGCCAGCACTCTCAGTAAACATCACTAAAGAGATCTTGAAAGGCAAACTGTGATTCAGCAGCACAACCAATATGTCAAAACTGTGAATTTGTTGGCAACTAGTGTAAACAGGATGTGCTGCTAATTTTTGTTTCAGAGTTCGGTGGAATGTCAGGAAAAGTATGCTACTGACTTTTATTTTCCAAATCTCACTCTTCGAAACAGACTTCTAAATACACGTTTCAGATGTATGCCGGTTCTTTTATATTGAAACAGTCTCTAAAGTGAAATTTTATTTCTTTTTGTTTATTTGTGATCTTACAGGGCATTTGATACTCTTGCAAAAGCATTAAATCCAGGAGAGAGTGCAGCATGCCAGAACTCGGAAAGTATTGACACCAATGCACACCTGCTTGGTGGAGAAACAAGCTTGAACATCGTTGAAATAGAGGGGCCACTACTCAGTGATGCTCATGTAGCATTCAGGGTACTGAATCCTTTTTTACTGTTGACTGTTTATAACCATTTTGACAATAGTAATGTAAAATAATGATCTGATTAAATTTTATTTTGAATTTTTTAGAGGACTATGTCTTTGTTCAGGCATTGGCATTAATTTCTGATGAGTGAACTGCTTTTGTTCACTGGTTAACTCTGTGGGAAAAAGTCCAGCTCTCTGCAGTGGTTTAGCTGCACTGTTTATTTTATAGTTTCTTACCTTAAAATTACTGCGTAATCCATGCAAAAGGATTTGCACAGACAAAGTGTTGCATGAAACAGTCAGCATCCACACAGTCTCCAGGAGTTGTAACTCCCCTAATGTAAGCAACTTCATTCCAGTTACAGTGATTCTTCTCTCTTACTCTTTGAGAATGTCTCAGAAGTTGAGTTTTGAGATTTTCCATCTCCAGTTGTCCAGACATTAATTTTTATCTGCGAATCAAACTTTTTGTCTTTTTTGTTGCTTTGTACTGTAACATATAGCATGTAACAGTGTAGCTAATAATGAAAATGGTGGTCATTCAGTTTTATGTCTGGATTATATCATGTTTATTTAAAAAACAATTTTATTTTTTCACTTAAACTCATAGGACTGAGCTTTTTCCTACACATATTGTGAAGAAACTGAAATAACTATCTTGCACTTTTTCTTTTTAATTTTTTTTTTTTTTTTTTTTTTTTTTTTTATTTTTCTTTTTTTTTTTTTTTTTTTTTTTTTTTTTTTTTTTTTTTTTTTTTTTCTGCAGCTCACCATGCCTTCTCCTATGCCTGATTATCTTAATGTTCACTATATATGTGAGTCTGCCTCCAGGTTGCTTTTCTTGTCCATGCACTGGGCACGTTCCATTCCATCTTTCCAAGCTTTAGGGTAAGTGTTCAGTTACTCTATTCACTTACATTGTGAGTATGTGCTTTTTAGTTTTTAATTTTTGCTGTTGTCTTTTTCAGGGACTTTTAAAAATATAAAACTACTTAATAAAACTGTTATGAATCTTAATCAGTATGGTAAATTTTCTTAATCGAAACTACTCCCAGTTGGAGTTCCATTCAGGAGTTTGGTTGGGTTTTGAAGGAAAAATGAGTAGATTTAAAACAGTCAAATGCCCGTGCACTGCTGCTACTTAAATATATTTTGAGAAAATAGAAATTCTTGTCGGCTTTTTAAAAGCTACAGCCCTATGCTACATCCTAATGCTTATCAGACAATCACCAAAAAGAAGCTTCTCTCTGAATCCCCAAATATTTTTATCCTTATAAGTTGAATTAGTTCATGAAGAGGATGGTTAGCTAGATTCAACAAACATTCAGAATGAAGTTGTCTAATTTCAGGAGATTTGCCACAAATAAATGGCTGCTGTAACCAGAAAGTAATTCTTACTATTCTTTTTTGCGGTTTGTATAATATCCTGGTTCTCCCTCAGAATTCAGTGTATCAGTTGAAATTCTTAAGCTAAATTGCTGATCATCATGAAAAAACATCTCAAAAGTGCTTGGGGAAAACTGATTCATGTTATTTTCAGAAGTAATTTTATAAAGATACATCAAACAAAGATACTGGATCAGCTCTGACACAAATGGAGTATAAATCATGTTAGTTTGTTCTCATCTGCAGTGTTTCTCTTTAATTCAATATCAAAATAGCCTATGACTGTGGCAGCCAAGAGAATTCCTTTTTAAAATGAGGGATTGTCCCCTTTTCCAGGAAAGCTGTCAAAAGCAGGATGATCTGTGATTACCATTTGTGTTTACTCAGATGCTTAAGCGTGTGAATGCAACACTGTTTAAGGAGAGATACTGTATTATGTGTAATTAAGTCTGTGTTTTGGAGAAGGAGAAAGGAACAGGCTGTAGAGTTAAAGAATAGCAAGGGTAAAAAAGTAGGTAAATATGATGTTTTATTTTGGTAGAAATTGTTGCCCTGCAGAATTTCTAAATGCATAGGAAATGAACATAGTACATTGTCATTCTTACTTTTTTAAAGATTTTTGTAACAGAGATTGCAAATTAATATTCTAACAACAAATGGGAATTCCTTCTTAAAAATAAAATACGGTACAGAAGACATCTCTCAAAAAAAATTTAGCAAGAAGAAACTGCACATGCTCTTTTAATTTGTTACTTCACAATGTATTTTTCTGTTTGAGTAAAAAATATGGAGGAGTAAGCAGTCTTAATAGTATTAATATTCACCTATGATAGCATTTACAGATGCAGTCAAGATCATGGGCAACAGTATATATTTAAATACCATTTAACATAAATACAGTTTTCCTTTTAAAGTGCTTAAAATGCAAACTATTTTCATGTGGAGATTTATTTGAAATTAATGCAGCCTTTTTAGTTTGAGCACATTATATCCTATAATTTTGACTTTTAGAAGGGTGACTCATTTCACTTTTAAAATGAAGAGAAATTCATGGAGCGTGATGAGTAATGGTTCTGTAAGGAAAATGGATAATTGTATCTAGGTTGTGACCTCCTTAGGCAACATGCTCCTTTAGTCACAGCAGGATAGTTGCCTTTGACTTAAGGATGTAGTTAGTGATGCCAGGTTAGTGATTAGTTCATCTTCTTGCACCAGCACCTTGTGCACAAGAGAGTTTCCTACTGAAACATTCATCACACTGGTTACAGCCTCTTAGTTTTGTGAGGCTCCTTAAGCAAACTTGAGCTGGCTCTGGTCAGAATTTGATGAGCCATAAAGATGCTCTAGGTGCTATGTTTATCTACACACAGATGAGTAGCCAGTACACCCTATTGTCACTGTTCCTCAGCATAGCGCCTTTGACAGGAGGTGAATGAGGATGTGCCAAATACGTGCAGAAGCTCCATGTACAGTATCATGTCTACCATAACAGGAGCTTGATCATAGTAAAAAATACTGCTCTCAGTAAGCTCTCTGTAATCCAGTTAAGGACAAGTCAGTGTTCACCTGTTGTTTGACATCTTAGTATTGCAGTAAATCATCAGAAATGTTCTTGAAGATTATATCAACGTTCTTGCAAAAATCCATTCCATTGGATTTTTGTAGTTGAAATCCTAGCTTTAATATGCTTTTCTTCTTTGGTAGGTCTTGTGTTTCTTTTAAATTTCCATTATTTGTATTCACTGGCTAAAACTGAAACATGGTAGCTGAATTTGACTCCTCTCTGGTAGTATTTCCCTTCTGAGGTACTGAGCCCTTGTTAAGCTCTGTGAGTTAGAGATGCTTGGCATTATTGAAAGTTAGGTTACTAATACAGAAGTGACAGAATATGCATTGATATATTTAATTTTAAGCTTCAGGAAAGAAATCCTTGTGACTGGTATTTGTACTTTGAAGTCTGTATTTCAAACCTTATTCCAAACATGAAAGGGATGCAGAAAATAGCAGTTAGGAAGCTCAGAAGCTTGATCAGACATGTTCCATTTTGCATGTATCTTTAATTAAAAAATTATACCAACCTGTCAGTTTAAAAAAAAAAACAGACCCTTTAAATCTGTTCTATATCCACAATATAGGAACAGTGCAATGGGGTTTTTTTGTCCATGCATAGAAATTATTCTAAATCATATGAAAACTGGCATGATGGAGTATGCTGAGACAGTTGTCATTCACTGTAACTTCAGCTTGCTTTTGTGATAGAATTCTGTCTCCTTTTAGGTAATTTAAACAAAAACTACTTCTTTACAAAAGTCACTTTAATTCTAACATGCAAAGAAAAATGATGTGGGGCTTCATTTTGGTACTGGTTGCAATAGTTGATTTAAATTAACATTTTATGAAGCGTTCTTCAAATTAAAAAAAAAGTGTGAATGCAAATGGCTGGTTTTAATAAGTGAAATGATTGTGCTTTTTAATAGACAGGATAACAGCATATCATTAGTAAAAGCCTGCTGGAACGAACTTTTTACGCTTGGTCTAGCACAATGTTCACAAGTTATGAATGTGGCAACTATATTGGCTGCGTTTGTTAATCACCTTCAAGGCAGTTTACAGCAAGGTAAGGTATATACTGTGCACACGTCAGACTTGGGGAATTACTTGATGTTTTTTAAGTTTTGAACTCAGAGAAGCTTTTTTATCCTTCAGTTGTTAATGTAAATTTACTGTTTAAAAAATTTCGTGGTTAGTATTGAAACAAAATAATACTAGAAAGTATAGTTCACAAGATGGAATTTTTTTGGAATTTTGGAAAAGTCAGCTATGCTAATATTTACCTCCAAATGAAAAAATATATAATTATCCATCTGCCTAATTTAGATTAGCATTTGCTGGGGTTGTTTTTATTGTGTGTTGTAATTTCTGATACTGTTCTGCTGTTCTGTTAATATCATTAATCCAAATTAGGAATATTTTGGGCAGCATCAGTGTTAAGAACATGAGTGTACTGTGAATATGATTATTCTGTATTAAGGATATAAAGTACAGAATGATCCACCTGTCCTTGCTCTTCATAGCTGTGACACAAAACTGAATGCCAACTTGATGATACACTTCCTTTTACATAATTTGGCTTGTTGACTTCTGTATATTAGTTTTAATCTACGTGCAGGTCTTGAACAGATCTTCACTAAGTACTCTGTGTTCCATGTTAATCCTGCATCTTTGACTATTTTTCATTGAAATGGAAAACATGTCAGTTGGCCTCTTTCACTGTGTTCTTCTTAGCAGGAGGGGAGTCTTTTAGCTAAGCTTTGCGTGCTTGTGGACACTCACAAGGTGTCAGCACTAAAAGCTAACCAGTCAATAACAGTATAGTCTTCATCTGTTCATAGTCTTAACATATTATTAATAAGGTAGTTGCACATACAAAAATCTAAATTTTTTAGTTGTTTGCTGTTAGGGGTATGAAAATTCACTGTTGTTGATGCTATGCAAACACAGATTGGTAAACTGAAGAAAAACAGCCCACCAGACTATAGATTTTTCATCTTCTTTTATGATAAGGTAACTAAAGAATTATTTCTGAGGGGTTTTCATTATTTAAAAATATCCACAAGATCCTGATATAAATAACAATAGTTTAAAACAAACTGATCAAATCACAGAATGTACTGGATCAGCTAAAGAAGCTAGCAAATCTGTGATTGTCTTCAGAAGGGTTACAAATGGAATCTGGAAACTTTGGTCTACATAATATTGAAAGTCTGTTCACCAAAAATGGTATTGTAGTAATTAGTCATGTTTTTATCATTATTACAAATACATATTTCTACCATTTGAATTGGGAATTCAGTTCAAATGCAAAAACCAGTTTGCAGTATGCCAGCTGCAGTATCTCCAAGAGGTAACAAGTTTGCGGGGTCTGGGGACTCTAGTTTGACGGGTTATGGAAGGCACAGGATTTTCAGGCTGCTTAGCTATTGCTGACTCAAGGGGACAGCTTTACAGCAACCACATTGCCCTTGGTGCAAATCAGGGAAGGTGTATAGTACACCTTTTTCAGGAGTGGCGTGGTCTTCGACTGAAATAACCCTGAAGCTGTACACTAACTTGCCATGTGGCACCTGACCCTTAGACGCAAAGCACAGTGTTTCTTTACTTACTTACTCAAAGTGTTTTCTTTACTTATAAGTAGTCTCTTCCTTCCTTGATCATTTCAACCTCTAGTCCATGCCTGATTACTGCAAGTGTTAGTGGCCGAAAGAGTCCTAATTGGAAGGGGGGGAAAAAGAGTTTTATACTTCAGAATTGTTGGTGTCAGGATTATTCAGACTTAATATGAATTTATAGATGGCATAGATTTCCCACTGTTCGAATCCTAATAAAATAATAATTTTTAAAATTGCAGTGTGACCACATTTTTTGCTTGTTTGTTGACTTGGAATTTTATATTTATGTGTATCTTGACTTAGATAAGCTGCCAACAGACAGAGGAAGACTAGTAATGGAGCATGTCTTCAAATTGCAAGAGTTCTGTAACAGCATGGTTAAGCTTTGTCTAGATGGATATGAATATGCATATTTGAAAGCAATCGTCCTCTTCAGTCCTGGTATGTAATTATTCCAAATGTAAAACTTCAATCTGTGGTATTTGTTGCCATATAACTTCTGCCTGTTTCATTATATGCAGTTAATGCCTCATTTTTTGAGGAACCTTGGAATGTGTGTAAGGACTGTAGGGAGAGAAGGGTTAATCTTTTAATGTAAACAGTTGAATGTTGCTTTGGGGACTTTTTTTGCAGGGAGAGACTTTAATTCTTTTTATTTGTGGATTTTTATTCTTGGCTCTTCCACTCATACTTTTTGTTGTTTTGGGTTTGGGTTTTTGGTTGTTTGGGGTTTATTTCTTTATTTATTGCTTTTAATTCTCTGCCTCCTTTCTGGGGTGCATTTTTTGAGGACCTGCAATTTAATTTTCCAGAGTGTTGCTCTTGCACATCCAGCTGAGACAGATTGAAGTTGTGGTTTTAATGTATGAAAAACTAACTGGGCATATGTTCTCACATGCAAAATTGCAGAAACATCACCTCCCTCTACACAGATATTTTGACAATGCAAATAGCATTTCTGGTGAATGAACACCACTGACATTCACTTATGTTATTATTTTTGTCTTCTAAACAGTATTTGCTTAATTTACTCTCAGTAGCATTAATGGACATACATTAGACAGTGAAGGTAATATACCTGTATTTTACTTCTGGGTGGTTAGTTTACAATAGGGAGGAAAGAGTCCTCTGGTTATGGTAGATAGTGACTGAGCAATTAGATTGTGTAACCCATCTGCCTGGACTGTAGAAAATGACAAAATTAATTTTCTTTATTTGAAAGTTGTAAAATTAGCTTCTCACTAAAGGCATTCAGGTATTGCATCGCTATTCTGCAGGTCTTAGATTCATCATTCAGAATTGGAATTTAATATAAAGCCAAAACCAAATCTTTTGATGAAAGGAAAATGTATAAACCTCAAGTACTTCCTCTATCTCCAAGAATTTTTCACTGTCACATTTAGAAAGTAAATCTTCAGTTACGCCATTTTGCATTAGAAAGTTTTGAAAGCACCAGCAGCTTCCTTAATTCTTCTTGCTCTGCCTTTTGTAGACGCTGATGTCCCATAGAAAAATCAGAGCAGATGTTAAAATGCTGACAGAATCTTGGTGACCTGCCCTCTGTCAGTAGTGTAGGACATGGAGGAGAACTGGTATTTGGTTCTTGGCCGTTCTGTAGGTTTATTAAATCCAAGAAGAACTTTCTTTTTCCATTCAGTTGCAGTTCACCCTTTAAACAGAAAAATTAGTTGAGGTGAGAAAATCTTTTTAGAACTTGGACACTTCCAAAATGTAAGTTTTAAGCAGATTTTCTAATATATAGAATTTATATATTGTGAGGTTCTTGCTTTGCAGTTTCCCTCAGATTTACATGATCTTTTCTATATGTAGTATCTACAACTTCCTGTAAAGTGGCAGCATCAGCAGGAATTCATAGTATTCTTCTAAGTGCACAAACAAAACCCTGCATATCTTCCATTGATATATATGTATGTATAAAATACAAAAATAGCATTAATGGAAGACTTCAGAGATGAAAGACATTCTTACAAATAAGGGGTGATATAAGTAGAGTCAGAACCCTTCAGGAAAGATGGTAAATTTCCAGAGGATATTCCAGTGATATTCTTTTAGTGTGGATCACTAAGGAAAATCATATCCTGAGTGCTTTCACTATAGAACATCATCCTGCTGTCAGTCTTCATGACTAGGAGAGTCTCGCATGGTTTTATGTTTGCTTCTACAGTCCACTGTTATCACTGGAACGGTTTCAGTTTCCTGATAAGGAAACCATTAACCCCAGACCAGGACCCACCATGATTTAAATCACAATATTAAGCATGCTTGAAAATGCTTGCAGTTTTTCTTTTCTACTGAGGACTAAAGAGTTGCCTGGACTTTTCACCACTATTACAGAAGAGATTTTCTTTAAGTGGATGGTAGGAGGGTGGTTTAATTTTAGTAGATAATGCTTGCAAGAGATATAATTCTCCTTTAAGTGTTCCTTACCCCAAAGTACTCCTTTCATGGCATTTCTATACTGAGAACTGGTACAGGTTACTCCAGGAAAGAAAAAAAACAATAGGAGAATACCTCAAGTCCGTTTTCCTAGAATGATGTCCACTAGGGTTTATGATAGAATCCTCTGGCCTGTGTGGAAAAATCAGTTGTGTTAGAAACTTTACACTTGCAAAGGA
Organism: Atrichornis clamosus; assembly: GCA_013400975.1. Lineage (NCBI taxonomy): Eukaryota > Metazoa > Chordata > Aves > Passeriformes > Menuridae > Atrichornis > Atrichornis clamosus. Next base: position 38,758 of record WBMZ01003063.1, read on the forward strand.
CTTCTTGCTTATATGTTCAGTCTGATGTTTGTCTCCTTCCAATTATATTTGACAACACCAAAGGTAGAAGGAAAATTACTGTGGGAAAAGACTATCCAGATACATGACGGAGAGGAATTTTCTTTAGCTCACATGCTTTGAGAATCACATTAATGATGAGTAGCTGCTTTAATGGCAGTGTATTGTCAGTACTCTTAATCCTGTGAGCCATATAACAAAATCTTCATATACCTGAAAGTCAAGTACCTTGAAGAGAAGGGATGTTCTGACAATAACTCACAGGCCAGAAATCAAAATTGCAGGGATTTTCCTGCTGTGCTGTGTGGCTGGGCTGTGCAGAGCCCTAGGGTGAGAACCTCTGCTTTAGCAGGCCCTGGTGATTTGCTGCCTTCTGTGCCAAGCCAACTGTTTGATTGCCGTAAGACAGCCTTGGGCAAAGACATTAGTGTAAAGGGTGTGCCGAGAAGACCTGGCACCTTTCTAAATGGCTGCAAGTGTACTAGCAGGGGTCTTCAAACTACTGTTTCCAGGAGTTGACTTCTAGCTGTGTTCCTGACACTGCTCTAAACGCAGTGCCGTGATGTGATGCATTTTGCATGTCAATGCGCCTTCTTCATCTACGTGACTTGTCATGCTATGACAGTAAAATTTTTACGTTAAGATAGATGGATAATAAAATTATAGACCACGTAGAGAGTTCAGAATTACTGGATAATAATTTCCAAATGTGACTTGGCAGTTAGGCTGATATCCTTTCATTTTAGCAAGATTTAGATTTCAAGTGTTCAGATCCCTACTAAAAATTATGTTTAACACATTCGAAATTTTTGCACCAAATAGTTGAAAAAGAATGATCTTCTACATTGAAGCCTGTCTGAGTTCAAGAAGCATTTGGGCAACACTCTCAGACACATGGTGTGATTCTTGGGGTGTCCTGCGCAGGGCCAGGAGTTGGACTCAATGATACTGATGGGTCCCGTCTAGCTCAGCATGTTGTATGATTCTAGTGTTCTATGCTATTTTCTACACTACTTAGGAAACAGATGGGTCACAGCTTTTTATTCTGCTTCTTCCACTGATCTTAATTTTATCCTTGACTTCCCACCCAAATATTATTTGTGCATCCTATATTCCAGTAAATGTCAGTGTATTGAAACAATGCTGTTTTACTGCTCTACAAGGAACGGAGTTGTGTCATCAAGATTTAATATAAACATTTCAAGCATTGAATTTATTTGAACTCATCTGATTTTATGTGTGAAAAGTAAAATAGAAATGTAGAGAAAGAGAAATATAATGAAATACTGTCTTCCACTAAAACTGAAGTTACTGCAGCTACCACATAATTATTTCAGTATGTTTGCAACTGGATAATCTGTATGGATTTTAGTGCATTTTCTATAGAATAGTTATAACAAAGAAGAGAGGTTTTTTCTTTTCAGATCACCCAGGTCTAGAAAATGTGGTACAGATTGAGAAATTTCAAGAAAAAGCTTACATGGAGTTCCAAGACTACGTAACAAAGGCATATCCAGATGATACTTACAGGTCTGTAAACTTTGATGCTTACTTGATTGATTCTCTTTTCAGAGTCATTAGTGGTACTGATCTGTACAGTATTTCTTGTCATAGATATGTACATTTTCTTCTTACTGCCTTAAGAAATTACCTTAGGACACTTCAAATATTATGCATGTGCTCAAACCTATTACGAGTATTACTTTTCATCTCTTTATTAATTTCTAAAACTAAATATCAGAAATAAATATTAGTAATTCAATTTGAATTGCACCTGTTTGGAATATTTCCTCATTTAGTCTTAAGCGCAAACATTATATAGTCCATGTAATTGACAGGCATCCTCACATCTGTACTGTTCAAGACATGACTAAACATAAATTTAATGCTCTACTGATTTAAATACATAAGCCTTTTATGAACTAGATATAGCAAATTTTGGCCAGTAATGTCCCTTGACAGTTTTTTCTCTTCTTGTACTAATAACATCATGGAGAATAACACCAAAATCTGTGATCTGCTAAGTAACACTTTTTACCAAACTTATTTTCCAGACTGTCTAGACTTCTTCTCCGATTGCCTGCTCTTAGGCTGATGAGTGCTGCCATCACTGAAGAGCTGTTCTTCGCAGGACTAATAGGAAATGTTCAGATTGATAGCATCATCCCGTATATTCTGCGCATGGAGACAGCAGACTACAACTCTCAGATAATAGGTCATGCAGTATAAAAGTAGCAGTCCAGGATTCTCTACCATGGTAGTCATGGTGATGTAAATGTGCATACCCTGTCTCCAAGAGATGGTAATAAGCCTTCCAATGCACCTTTCCAAAGAAGGCTCATATTCCTCCTTTCCAATGCACTTGGGAAATGTGGTGGAGTGTATTAGGATATAGGATCACTTCCTGTTCTTCATCTGTCTTCAGCGACAAATTAACTTGGTATGTGAAGAAAGTCAAGAATTGTCCATCCTATTTTTGTAGATAGACGGACTTGGAGTATTTGTTTATGAAGTCCAGGCTTATGAGGAAACTGAGGAAGCTTTGACTGAACTAAGGTATCTCAACTTAGTTTGATGTTTTAGACAAATAAATTAACTTTCCTCTCTGAGTTTTGTTTTCAGTGTTTTGCTACTAGTTCTTTCTCACTTACCAAATCAAAAATACATGATCAAACATTCTGAAAAGGCCAGTTTCCATGCAGACAAGACCAAACTTAGTTTTGGCTGTTGTTTTGAAGAGAGGTTTGTTTCTTGCTGAATTAAACACTGGATACCATTGCAAGTACAGGGAAAGTAGAGGAAGTGCACGTTTTAAAATATTCTGGTATTAACCTTGATGCAGTTGATCAAAAGTGAAGCAGCAAAGAGTCTGGTACTGGTGCTGTGTTGTAGTATTGACATGGTGGTAGATGTCAGCTGTTTTCTGCTACGAAAATCTAACAGAGAAGTCTATACTGCAGGTATTCAAAGACATACTCCTGCTTTTTCTGGTCTCAGAACTTAAAGCTTTCTCACCCTACCCTTCCCTCTTTCATACTCAGTGCCCAGTGATGGAGCCATTCTAGATGATTCTTGTGTCCTTATTTTTTTTTATTATTGTTAGTCCTTGACTGTGTAGTTCTCTTTTCCAACCAGTCCTGTATGATTACTTTTCAAATTTGAGTTTGTCAAATCCAGTGCCCCTCCCTGTGGGAGCATGGTCTCTGCTGTTTTTCCTTTCTTGTTAGAAATGGGTCTAGATATTCCTTCCATATTGCCTGAATCATACTCCATAGTTCAATCTAAGGATAGGTTTAAATGCTTTTATGTCTTGAGGGTGTGACTCACTTGATAAGTAACACTGACATATGGTTGCTTCTTGCTTCCTTTTGCAACAGGAAGTTACGCACCCCTAGCACGTTTATTACCTGTTGCTTAAAATGAGAGAAGTATCCTAGTGAAAGTGGTGGTCTACTTCAGACACTAGTGTTTAGGATTATCTGAGTTTTGGATCAAGGCCAAGTTCTATTTAGCATGAACTCTTTCTTTCTCTTGCAAAATGGAGTGAGGAAGAGCCTGACCCAATCAAGAAACACGTGGTTGCACCAGAAATTGCTTAGCCAGAAGATCATCTTAAATGAGAGCCTTTGCCCACTCTGCAGTGGCAGTTCCAAAGCCACCCTAACACCAAGAGACTACTGTATGAGGCTGGGGTTCTTTAGTTCTGTAGTTTTTCTCAGCACCTGAGAATTGCTACCAGACAAAAAGATACTGAATTTTTCTAACTGAGCTGCTTGGATCTTCCTCTACCCAAGCGCCATAATCTGAGACTGTGTCATAGAATCACAGAGGACGATTATGGTTGGAAGAGACCAGTTTCAACCACATATATGGACAGGGATACCTTCCATTAGACCAGGTTGCTCAGAGCCCCATCCAGCCTGGCCTTGAATGCTTTCAGGAATGAGGCATTCACAGCTTTTCTGGGCAACCTGTTCAGTGCCTCACCACCCTCTCACAGTAAAGAGTTTCTTGGCAATATCTAATCTAAACCTACTCCCTTTCAGTTTGAAGCCATTCACCCTTGTCCGGTCACTACATGCTCTTTAATAAATAGACCCTCTCCTTCTTTCTTGTAGACTCCCTTAACATACTGGAAAGCCACGATTAGGCCCTTAAGTCTTCTCTTCTCCAGGCTGAACAACCCCAATTTTCTTAGCCTTTCCTCGTAGGAGAGGTGCTCCATCCCTCTGATCATTTTGGTGGCCTCCTCTGGGCTCACTCCAACAGGTCCGTGTCCTTCCTGTGCTGGGACCCCAGCGCTGGATGCAGCACTGCAGGTGGGGTCTCATCAGAGCAGAGCAGAGGGGCAGAAGCCCCTCCCTCACCCTGGTGGCCACACTGCTTTGGGTGCAGCCCAGGACACGTTTGGTTTCTGGGCTGTGAGTGCACATGGCTGGGTCATGTCCAGCCTCTCATCAGCTGGCACCCCCAAGTCCTTCTCCCCAGGGCTGCTCCCGATCTGTTCATCCCCAGCCTGGA